>UCOL01000011.1:0-191273 GCA_900474335.1 Ormyrus nitidulus | reverse complement strand
TTCAGGTACCTTTCGAAAAATTGTTTAGCACGCTTAAATAAAACAATTTATTAACTATATCTGCTTAAAAGATAAAGAATTTATATTGATCATTCAAAACAGAAATACGACAGTTATAGTTTCGTCATTGCCGGAATATTTCTCATGAATTTAGTGCAATTCTTAGTTTGTCAATGGAGTCCTGAAAATTTATTAATTGAAGTAAGGCCCTTATATAACTGCTGTTTTTATAAATTTAATTTGACACTAAAATATTTTTATTAGAGTGATGCGATCAGAGATGCCGCGTATTTTGCAAGCTATCAGCAGTCAAAATATACCAAAGAAACGAATAGAATACTGTTTTTTATAATGTTGAGGGCACAGAAACCGATGCAGCTAACAGCCGGAGGTTTTGTTAAACTTTCGATGGAAACTTTTGCAGCAGTATGTGAATAAAGTCAATACGCCCTTTTAAATATATATATATAAAAATGTTACTAATTTTCAGATGACAAAAAATGCCTTCTCATTTTTTACGATTCTTCGAACTTTTAATAGTTGAATCAAGAAAATGAAGTCAGAATTCATTTATTTTAAATCAATAAATTAATTAAAGAAGCTGTAGAACATAAGTAATAACTAAAGGGGATACGACATTAAATAACTAAATAACTTCTTTATAGATTGTATTCAAATTGTTGTCAAGAAGTTTAATAGATTTAACTATTTAAGTATTTAGAAATAAACACAATTAATATCGAATCTCAGTATGGGCTTGATATTTCACCTCATAACAATTAATTTCAAATGCTTTTATCAACTGCTACATTTACACACTATTATTATTATTTTTTTTTTTATAATAAGCACTAGTATATTATGCATTACCATACTACATTCTATACATGCTACAATCTCATTCTGCACCTGTTTATAAATAGTAATCAAAAGAGGTTTTTGATGAAAATTTTTTGTGTTGAAAAAGAACGTAAAAATTATATAATCATTCATGATCGATAAATATTCGATCATTGTTATCAGCTTATAGTACGTACTTATTATAGCACTGTCACAAAGTCCGGCAAACGCCATTGTTGATAAAATAGCATCCAGATCTGCGAAAATTATAAGATAATCGCTATACACAGTGTCTACAGCTGCCTTTTCATAAATGAAATTTGCTTTTAGAAAACAGCGGGGATCCACATTTTTTTATAGAGTAGGATAAATCGAAAAAGCATAAGACAACTTCTTTCGAAAGTAATCTTATCTATCAAAGGTATTGAAGGTAATCTCATCCGTTTTCGAAGGTATCGAAGATATTTAAAGTTAATTTTGTTGTAGGTACATACAGTTGGAGCCTGAAGAATGAACAGTTCATGGGAGGACGAGATTCTTTAATCATAGCTTCAAGAATATTCTTATCCATTTCGGATCTTAAAATTTCGATCCAACTTTTCGAAAGCATGATGCATGAAGGACGAAGGTCTATACCTACAGGACCAGAAAATCCCAAATAATGAGTAAGTCGCAAAATAGATAATGGTACGTTAATTTAATGGCATAACAATCTGAGGATTCGGTAAAATTTTAAGTATGCTATATATCACTGTTAATTTGAAAATTTTGTCAAAAGTAGTATTTTTTAGTATATTTTATAGTATATTTTTAGCGAGATTAAAAACAATGCCGTGTAAATAGCTTATAATGTGTAATGTGATGAATTATATACTCATGCCATTTAAATATTAAAATAAAATAAACATTAAATAATAAAATTAATTAATAAAGCACATACCAATAATGATCAAGAAGAATATTTAAAAAAAAGATACTTATATTATCAAATATTTTCAATAATATGAAACCATATTGTATTGCAAACTTTTCAAAGATGTTCATTTGATGGGTAACCTTTTCTTCAATGAATTAAAACTTCGGCTTTTCTTCAATTACATATGAATAAATATTAAAGAAGAATTTTATACGCGCTTTAGACCAATGTTCCCCTGAGATGGCTGATGTGATCTGAAAATTATATATGAAAATTGAGTAATTTTAAAATTTTGTTAGGACGCATTTTTATAGACTATTCGTTGTACATGTTAAAATCATCAATTTTTCAACAAAAGTTGGGAAATAAAATTTAATATTGTATATATATATATATATACAACTTATAAATGAAATCCTGGTTAAACCCTTAATCTCGGAAATATGTCTGACAATCATAGAATACACACAATATGTCACCTTGAATTTTAATAACGATTCTCCTTATAGATAAAATATACGATCTTGTTCCAAACTATTTTACAGGCACTTTACTATTACATTCATTGAAGGTCGAGTGTGCACAAATTTTCTAATAATTTTTGTACAGAACCATGTTATATTGTATTTACTACAATCTGATTCTGCACCTGTTTATCTTATAAATACTAACCAAAAGAGGTTTTTCATGAACATTTTTTATGTTGAAAGAGAATCTTAGCGTATAAAAGCAACCAAATTATGTAATCCTCCATGATCGATAAACGTACGAGCATTGTTTTAAGCTTACAACAGATACTTATCCTTTGCTACTTAGGTTTATTAATAGAAAATTAACAAAACTGAACGATAAAATCCAACGAACAAAAATTAATGTATTATAAGAGAAGTTACTAAAAAAGCAAATCTGCTACATAACTCATTGCACTACGGCGAAGTCCGGCAAACGCCATCATTGATCAAATAGGATCCAGATCTGCGAGAATTATAAGATAATCACTACATCATTTCTAAAGCTACCTTTTCATGATGAAATTTGCTTTTAGGAAACAGCGAGGATGTATACGTTTTTTATACAGCAGGAAAAATCGAGAAAGCGTACGGCAAGTCCGTTCGAAAGTAACCCTTTTACCAAAGGTATCGAAGGTAATATCTTATCCATTTTCGAAGGTATATCGAAGATATCTAAAGTTAATTTTGTTTTAGTTACAGTTTCGACTCCGTACGACTGGGCAATCAGGAGCTTTTTTCCAGCCTATCTTTTGTGGACGCTGATGTTTGCCGCTGATGATCTTCACGCCACCGCACTGATGATGAGTTTATCGGACAGAATGACTATTCGAAGAACTGTATATGTTTATATACATAGCAAGCTCGGTTTGTCCGCAAACGCATCATTATTTTATTTAATATCGAAGGCAGAGTCGTCCACATTAACTCGAGTCAACGGTCCAGTTTTAAGTTTACGGTTTTACTTTTGCAATTTTTGTTTTGAGAAGAGACTTTTGCATAAATTACCGATACTCTTTACTGCTTGAAACAGTCTACATAAATTCGCGCGCAAATTTTGGATTCCTTGAAGCGTGGTAATTAAGTAATTACAATTTAGAATTACGCTGACTCGATTCATTTCCGTTATTCATGATTGGTAGACTAAGATTGAAAAATATTTTACATGCTTTAAATCACATTTGTACATTTTCACTTGAATTATAACTAGGCGACTGTACGATGAGAAACAGTATAACTACCCACCAATCGCTATCAAAATTAAAGTGACACTTGAGTGTCAATGAATTCGGGGCAATTAATTTTCAACACTATGTTTCCATAAACACGATGTTTTATTCTCTAAGTATTAAAACTGTCATTTTGCCCATGTATGTAGTTAAACGTATAAAAAATGACCACCCAGCAACCTTATGGATTTTATGGTTCCCGTTTGATTCCCCTGAAAATTTAGTATTTTGGACAGTTTGCCCTCCGTCGAGAATTCCACAAGTTTAAAAATCAAATGTTTCTGATAAAAATTTCTTTTGTTTTATTTTACTTATATGTATTGAACTTTATTTTTTAAATATGTAATTTCTTAACGAGTCTATAAAATCATAACTATTCCTAATACGTAGTTAGTATAATTTTTGGAAATTATTTGATTCGATTAATCCAAAAAATCATTCATTTCGAGTCAATAAGACAACAAATAAATCTTTTACTGACATTCAGTTCCTGAAATCCTGCGCTAAAGTATTACTGATGCGCTTTATTATACCGACCTTTTTTAATTCGTTATCATTTTTATTTCAAGATGATTAGCGGAGCCTGAAGAATGAACAGTTCATCGGAGGTCGAGATTCTTTAATCGTAGCTTCAGGAATATTCTTATCCATTTCGGATCTTAAAATTTCTATCTAACTTTTCGAAAGCATGATGCAAGACCGAAGGTCTATACCTACAGGACCAGAAAATCCCGAATGATGAGTAAGTCGGTAAATAGATAATGGTACGTTAATTTAATGGCATAACAATCTGAGGATTCGGTAAAATTTTAAGTAAAAATTAAATTTTAATTTGAAAATTTTGTCAAAAGTAGTATCCTATTTTTAGGGAGATTAAAATGCGGTGTAAATAGCTTAATATGTGTAATGTAATGAATTATATACTCACGCCATTTAAATATTAGATTAAAATAAACATTAAGTAATAAAATTAATTAATAAAGTACATACCAATAATGATCAAGAAGAATATTTAAAAGAAGGTACTTATGTTATCAAATATTTCCAATAATATAAAACCTCTTGATTGCAAACTTTTCAAACATGTTCTTTTGGCGGGTAACATTTTCTTCATTGAACCGAGATTTTGTCGTTTCTTTAATTGCATAAGAATAAATATTAAAGAAGAATTTTATATTCGCTTAGATTAATGTTCCCCGGACATGGATGGTTTGATCTTTATCTGAAAATAATATATGAAAATTGAGTAATTTTAAAATATTGTTATAAGGTATTTTTAGAGAACAGTCATTATACATGTTAAAACAATCAATTTTTCAACAAGAGTTCCGAGATAAAATTTAATGTTATAGATATAACTTATAAGTGAAATCCTGGTTAAATCTCTAATCTCGGAAATATATCTGACAATAATAAAATATACACAATATGTCACCATGCATTTTAATAACAATTCTACTAGACAAAGTATACGATCTTGCCTAAAACGTACGAGCTATAAATCAATAATGAATTTTAATATAAACTTTACTAAAAATAACTGAATTTATATTACTACATTTAATAAATGAAAATTGTTCAAAATAGGTAGTTGTATTCTGACTATCAGAAAAACTTAACCAGCTCATACAGACGTCGGGAACAAAATGAAGCAAATTTCGCCAAAATGAATTTACTGCGCAGCCGCAACCGATGGAACTCATGGAAAGGGTAACTTATTAAATATTAAACATTAGTCCGATAATGTGGCAAAGGCGATTCTGCTTTCAGCAGCGGTTATAAAAAATTCTACGCTTTTACCTAATAATATTATAATTAAATAATAAGCATTATTTCTCCCTCGTATGCCACTCGTTCTTAAACTTCCATTTTTTTATGCTAGGAAGCTCGCTTACCAAATTGTCGAAGCGGACAAAAAAAAATGAAATATGCACCAGTGGATGAATGTTTGAAGACTCGCTTCTCTCCGGGGGTTGAGACTGCTACCTGGGTTGAAGCACACTGAGTTTCAAATGAACTGTTCACCTGACAACTTCGTACAAAACTTCACCTTTTTAAGGTAAGCATTGCCTTTGAGCCATAGATCTATAATGGCGTAAGAAAATGATAAATTTTTTTTTCCAGTATTGATTAAATGAAAAATGACAAAAACAGTTTTCACCTTTGACAAAGTGTCATCGTCTCATTTATACTTCTTAAGATTGATTGCGCTTATTCCGTTTAAGGGTTACCAATTAAATTATTTTGGCTCTCGTCTGGTAGCTTTTTATTTTTGTCTAATGAGTATCATGTCTTGCATCATGTGGGGGGGTTATGGCTTCAGCATGCTTGCTCGAAAGGTAAGAAACTACTTCGAATTCTATTTGGCAAGTATTTACATTCCCAATAGAAATTGTGAATTTTTTTTTTATTCATATAATGGCACGAGTTTTTATTTAAACAATTGCCATAAATATAGACACACGACTTTGTAATTTTCAAAATTTCGTTTCGGCAGTAAGTTTCAGTGTTTAATTCAGAAATAAATGTTACTTATATGAAAAATTTTAAACATTTTTGCCCAAAAGTTAATATATCATTTTTGTACAACCAGAGTTTCGAAATCGATTACATTTTCGAAGCAAATATAGTCATCGCCACTATATTTCGATACGTTTTATTCTATAATAAGCGCGAAAAGCTTGCATGGTTAGTGGAACAATGCCGAATGCTTTGGTCTTGCCTTACTGAGGACGAAATCGCTACTGTTCAATTTTTTGAGAGAAAGGCTTATTACTTTAGAAACTTTTTACTCGCTAACATTTTGGTTACTTCTACGGCGCAGATCATACACAAGACAACAGGAACGACCAAGAAAGTACTACCATTCAGGTTCGTTAGTAGAAAATATAATCATTTTTAGATGCTTTTCAAAGAAGAAATATAACGGTTCTAATTTATTATATAACTTATCTTTAAAATTATTCAAAAAGTTCGATAATATTAAAATGTGGAGAGCACAACCGTTACAGATCTACTTTAAAATATTAAATAAAAATCACAGTATTCAGAATTATATCATTTTAAATTTTTAAAAGTTCAAGTTTAAAATGCTTGATCCAAGAAAGATGATAGTTTACCTCTCTTTAGTTTATATTAATTTCTTTAGATTTTATACTGAATTTGAAGAAGAGCCAATTTACACAATAGTCGCAGCTATACAAATAATTACTGTCTACTCAATGACTTTTTTGATGTCTGGAATGGAAACCGCTAGTCTCTACCCGATCATGATGGCATGCGGTTACTTGAGATCACTTAAAAATCGCCTTTTGTCATTTTCGGAATATGAACAAACGGAAAACTTAATTGAATTAGATGATAAAACAAAGAAAAAATATTTCCATGGAAAATCAGAATTCGAAATTGTTCGAATATGTGCACAGTTTCATCAAAAAATATTAGTGTAAGTTCAGTTTTTGAATATTTCTGTTTCTGTAGGAAATTAAAGTGTTTTGATACTATTTGTAGATATTGTGAGGAAATTGAAAGTCTTACGCGTAATATCTATTTCGTCACAGTTTTTGCCACCGTTTACAACATGTCTTTTGTAGGTGTAGTATTTCTTCAGGTACTTTTCGAAAAGTTGTTCAGTAAACTATTTATTAAAAAATCTATTTATTAACTATGTTTGCGTAAAAAATAAAGATTTTATATTTATCATTCAAAACAGAACTACTATAATAGTTACATACTTTTCGGAATATTTCTTATAAATTTAGTTCAATTCTTGGTTTGTCAATGGAGTCCTCAACATTTATTAGATGAAGTAAGATCCTTAAATAGTGTTTCTAAATTTTTAATTTAGAACCATGACATTCCAAATCTTTTTATTAGGGTGATGCGATCAGAGAGGCCGCCTATTTTGCAAGCTTTCAACACTCAAAATTCATAAAACAAACAAATATAGTACTATTATTGATAATGTTGAGGGCACAGAAACCGATACAGCTAACAGCCGGAGGTTTTATTAATCTTTCAATGGAAACTTTCTTGGCAGTATGTGAATAAAGACATTAAAATGCATCCTTTAAGATACACAAAATATTACTATATTTCAGATGTTAAAAAGTGCCTTCTCATTTTTTGCAATTCTTCGAACTTTTAATAGTTGAAGTATGAGAAAATGAAGCTCAAAATTCATTTATATTAAATCAATAAATTAGTCAAAGAAGCCGTAGAACATCACTAGTAACTAAGAATTCTCTTCTTATATAAAAGTACTTGGTTTTATCAAGGACTTGTGGTAATTATCAAGGTACTAGTTTAATTAATTTTGAAAAATGTTACATATCCGTGAGATAATTATTTAAATTCTTTGATAGAAAGGAAGTCTGCACCCTGAGACACTAATACCTAAATTCCCTGTTTATATTAAAAAGGATTTAAAAAGGATTTAAAAAAGTTTTTAAAACGTTTCAACCTACTGTTTATATATTGTATAATAAATTCTTGTTAATAAATTTGAAAGATTTAGGTATTTAAATATTTAGAAATGATCAGTAGAATTCATATCGAATGTCTGCATGGGCTTGATGTTTCACCTTACAACAATTCATTTTAAACACCTTTGCCAACTGCTACATTCACATTTTTGTTCTTGGAAAATATAAGCACATCTGGAAAATATATTGTATGCATTATATTGAAGGTAAGGTGGGCACCAGTTTTTTTAATAATTTTTTGTACAGAACTGTGCTACGTTCTACACGTTACAAATCTGTTTCTGCGCGCGTTTATCTTATAAATAGTAATCAAAAGAGGTTTTTGATGAAAATTTTTCATATTGAAAAAGAATTACTTTTTTCATTAACACAAAACATTTTCAGCGTGTAAAGCGACCAAAATTATCCGATCCTTCATAATCGATAAAAGCAGGAACATTGTATGAAGCTTACAGATAATTACCCTTCGCTGCATAGGGTTGTTAATAAAAAATTAACGATAAGAGAAGGTAGCGAAAAAGCAAGTCTCTTATATTACCCAGTATAGTTTTCACTTATTTTTTCATTTGCAATTCATAGCACTGCCATAATGTTTCGGGAAACGGCATCGTTAATAAACAAAAAATCCAGATCTGCGAGAATTATAAGATAATCGCTACACAATGTCTAAAGCTGCCTTTTTATATCTAGGGAACAGAGAGGATGTACATTTTTTATAAAGCAGGAGCAATCGAGAAAGCGTATACAACTCCGTTCGAAAATAATCTTATCTACGTTCGAATTATAACATTTTAATGAGAATATGTGCCCACGAAATAATTTTAAGATTGTAATAGAAATAAAATTAATTGCACAAAGTTTAAAATAACCATAAATAATGTAAATTATTAAATAGTAATTCAGTTAAAATAAATTAAGGAACATAATAAATTTAAATATATCTTTAGCATCGTTGCGTCAGAGTATTTTTGAAAAAATTTAAATTCTCGTCCCGATCCAGGGAAAGCACAGAGGTACACGTTTAAAAAGAAATACGTTCGCAAAGACTTATAACAGTTGTAAAAAAGAGTTTATTTCGACATTGGCCTGACATGGATATTCCCCCGTTGCAATCAGAAAAAGCAGCAAAAAGAGAATCTGATTGAAATTTCGAAGGCGCGTTATGCACTCGGCTTTTCGCATTTGGGTCACAGTAAAAAACGTGCGAGCCATCCCAGCCGCTGTTCGCCGAATAATAAATCGAGTGAACTTCAATGTCTTTAAAAGGCTGACTTTAACAAAATGATTTTTTTCAAAAAGCTATAATTATCCGTTTCGAAAAGCGCGCATGAAAATGTATAATTTATATTCGAAACCTGCATTCGAGAAAAAAAAATTGGCTTGACGCGAAGGCGGACAAAACAATTATGCTTCTCTTGAGGTTATAATGTGAAAAGATAAAAAGTGTAATTTATAAAAAAAATAATTTATCGACGACTATAACAATTTAAATAGGTTTACATGTACATTTTAAAGCATAAAACTATAAATACAAAATGATATTTAGTATAATTTTTATATATCGAATTATACTTAATGTATTGCTATTTTGCAGCATTCCAGAATCCCGGTTTCTTGATAAATAGACTTTACTTTTTTGTAAAACTTTCGAAGAATTTATAATTTTATGTTAACTAGAGTCAGAGATTAAAAATGTTAAGTTTATTCAACGAAGAAAAATTGTTTACCACTCACTAATGATAAACGTCAATAAGCTTCATTACTCTACTTTGTGCTCTCTGCAAAAAAAAAAACTTTATCAGCAAGGTGAATGTTGAAAAGTGCCAGTCTAGTAAAAAAAAAAGCTTTTTGTATTGTAACAGCTATTTCGGAAGGGGCCATCCAAGCTTTGCTAAACGAAAAGGCATTGTCAGCTCTCTTGGGTGATTTCAAACTGAAGGCGTTAATTCCTTTTAAGGGTCGTCAATTTACTTTACATTGGCACTCGACTTCTCGGCTTTCATTTCCGCTTGATGAGTGCAATTTTTTGTACTGCGTGGATCGGTGTCACGACAGTAAGGATACTTATACTTATAAGGTAAAAATAATCAATTTAGTTTTATACTCGACCGATCGCGAAAAATTAAATTTTATTCAATTTAAGTACTAAGTTCGCGTTGAAGAAAGGCTAATGTTTACAATAGTAGATGTATATCAATTGAGTGTTCTGATGTAAGTAAATCCATTGAATGTTGTGTTGTAATATACGTAAATGACTACACGCATGAATTTAAGTTATGATTACAAGATAGTGGCAATCGATATAATTTCTGTTACAAAGTCACATTTTTGCTTATGCAGAAAAATAAAAAAAACAGAATTCTAGTAATAAATCTGCCGACATGGACCAGCAAGTCAGACGAAATAATGATTCGCGAACGAGTTCTTTATGTTAAATTAATTACTAATGTGCCAACACAGCGAATGACCAGCTAAAGGAAGGGTTTCCATTTGAATTTTTAATTTTTTCAATTCTTACAACACTGTAATATCGCCCATCCGTATCCACCGACACGAAAATCCAATCGAATCACGGCCAAAGCAAAAGTTTTGAAGCCACGTTTGTCGTTCCAGGATCCAGCTGCAGTGCGACATAAACGCAACGCGACACCATCGAGTCCAGACGACCGGCAGCTTTCTTCTAATCTGCCTTTTGTCACGTCTGCTCAAGTATAAACAGGAGAACCTTCGACACGCTCGACCGCCGCCGCTGATGATGATGAGGATGCCATCGCGACCGCGTTTTACGTTCCGTAAATGCAACCTCTGCTGCTGCTGCTGCGGCGTAACGAGAACTCCCGCTATCGAGTGACCGCCTCGTGACGATTCTTCATCAGAGGCCTGTGCGGATATTTCTGTACGGTGACTTTACTTACTATCTAATTTAATATGTCGAAGGCTGAGCGCTGGTATATTAGGTTATCGTATTAATTTCGTTTCAGGAATGGTAATTTTAATTGAACCATATCCGGATTGAAAATAAGCACTTTATATAATTCGAATCGTCAACTTTCCAATTTACAATTTTAGCCATTTTATGAGCATTTTTAAGCCTCGTTAATGCAAAACGCTTATTTGAAAATCCATTATAAACAAGATTTAAGCGAAATCGCATTAAACGGAGCTTATTCAAGTGTGCGCGAGAAAGAGAGCCAAATGCTTCGTAAAGATGCTACATAAACATACACTTATCATACATTAGTGTCACTCCTCCAATCGTACCTAATGTTTTCATTTCCCAGGTGCAGCCGGAGTAGCAATTATGTCGGTCTCAATAATCCCAAAGCCTTTCAATGCAATCCTCGACGTCGAGGTGAAAAAAATTTCAATAAATTACTATCGGCGAGCGCGACATTGCGTGAGAGAAGTCGTACTGTGCCGCAATTATCGCGGAGGCGTGATTGACAAAAACCGCCGGCTAAAGTGTGAATGAATTCACGGCGGCGATTCGTAATGAGCGGTGAGTCTATTTTTATCTGACGATTAAATCTGACATAATGCAATTTTGCGGCATTTTCGCTGATTGTTTTTAATCAACGTAATTCGTTTGATCGTGCAAGAATTTTTCAGCCGCTCGGAGGTGGATATTCGATATGTTAAGCGAAGGATGGATCAATTTAACTTATTCAACGCAATCATTAACTTAAGCCTCTTTAAATTTGGCCGACTTTTAAAAGTGTTCTAAATACACTGTAGAGGGCTTCTGGTCAGATGAAATAATTGTGGAGTTTCTAAATTTCTGGTTTATTTCTTCGTCTTGAGGCAGATTTGCTTGCAAATTGTTTTAGACGGTTAACGTGTGTTACGACGCTTTTTACAAACGAATTATGCATTCATACAATGTCGAAGATAATGCTAACCGGCAAAGTCATCGCTAAATAAGGACATACATTTTAAGCAGTACATTTAGTGCTTTTTAAGTGCTAAATAGAACAAATCTCAAATGATTATTCAAATTTTAATTGTTCTTTGAATGTGGCATTGTGATTCAAAGTCTGTTTCTAAACAATTACAGTGACGCACTGCTTATTCTCCGAGGTTCAGTCATATTTTGTTTTAGAAAATGATGTTCATTAACAACGCTATTTATTTGCGCGTAAATACTACAACTTTATCTTTTTACGATCAACATTTTATCCAGAAGCATACATAAAAATCAATTTCCTTCCCAGTCTCAAACAATTTATCCACCTCCGCATCTCCCACCTAATCGGCGAAAGCCGACCGGCTAATCACCCGAGAGCAAGAAGCGCTTTCCAAACTCTCCTCGGCGATCGGCGGCCAAAAACCGTTATAACTCGTCCAAGCTCTCTCGGGCGACCTGCAAAAAGTCACGTCGCCCCCGGAGGACCTCCCTCGCTGGGGCAGCTGGCCTCCACGTTTTTCGGGCCACGTGCAACCCTCGGCAGTGCAGCATTGACGTCAGCAGCCCCGAAAAACGAGGATAATGCGATATTCTTCGGCAGCCTGCCCTTCGAAGCGCCTCTATACGTGCGCCGCGACCTGCTCTCCGGGCTTCCTTTGAGGCTCGCTCCTAATGGAGGCTGACTCCTCGATTTCCCTTTTTTTTTCCCATTCCAGACGTGGTATACGTGACGCCTCGCATGTTGGACGCTTCGGGTCGTCTCGGGACCGTTAATTTGCCGAGAGGCTTTTGGGAAAAGGACATTTTTCGCTCGGGGCTAAGTTAAGCCTGGCGGCTGTAATTTCGGGGCCGCTCGCGGGGATGCGGATCGTAAAGGAGATTTGAGTTCGCTCGCCGCGCGCTTGGAATTTTAATTCTTTTCCGGTGAGTCGTCTTCGAAAAGTTGGCGAAGCCTGCCGAATTGGGGTTGGAATAGTTTCTTATTTAATGCGATTGCTTTAGTAAATTAGTAAATATCAATTGTTCCTGTAACTTTCTGCCGAAATATTGTTAATTATTTTATGCAAACGAGAATACTACAAAATATTAGAAACGTAGTCGTAATCACGCGAGGTAACCGGAGCACCAATTTGAGTCTTCATTGCAGTTCAGCCACTCGTCGTTTAGTCTACCGCGCAACATTGATTCGCCGCGGTTTACAATCCTCGCGCTCCGCTTCCGCCAAATATTTGACCAGCTCGTTAAATCGCGTTTACCCAGAAGCGCCGCCTCGTCGCTCCGGCCGTCACGTGTCATCGCTTTCAATTTCTCCAAACGGCAACTTTCGACTCTCCGCTGACGCTCCACTTATTTTTCCGCGTCCGCGGTCCCTCCTCGGTATAATATCGCGTTTCGCCCGACGGCGTCGAAACTTTCCTCGCCGGACTCCTTCGAATTTCGAGTCTTTCCCGCGCGGCGAGAACGATCATCAGCATCTCATCGGGCCGGCCGGCGTGCACTCGGCTGCTCGGCGCGGAAAAACGGAACGAGGCCGTAATTAAAGCGCGCGTTATGCCGAGTTATATCTCCTATCGTAAAGATCGGCGGTCGCCGCGCGTCACGAAAACACCTTGGCCTTGACACGTTTCGCGCTTTTTTGCGGAAAGCTCGAGAGAGGGACAGAGAGAGAAGGGGGCAGATGTGCGGGGACTGGACAGTTTATTGTAAGAGAGTATAATATTGTTCAAGGCAGGAAGAGAAGAGTTCAGGTTGTTTCCCGGGAAGAGATAAGAGCTTACACTGCAGGAAAGCAGTCGAGTTTAGGAGCGTTGTGTAACTGAATTGAGCCTCGGCGAGATTAACTTGAGAATTTTTTTAAGGGGTGCGATATGCTTCGATTAAGCGTACAATTTTTACTATGCAAAACTATTCCAGAATAAAAAAATTACCATACCAGCCGACAGCGCAATTTTTACATAACCACAGCTCGGCTAACGATTTCTATCGCAGTAAAAAAAAAAAAAAAAAAAAGAAAAAAAAATCGTTCGACGTCGGCGCGCGCAAAAGAGCTTTCGAAAATCATTTACTCGCGCCTGACGCAATAAGCCGGGGACCGGCCGGTAAATAATGGGGCGCGATCTCGAGCGGAACGCCGCCGCCGCCGCCGGGCCTCTCGATTAACGTACTCGGCCGCGTGTACAGGTATTATTATACTGGCTGGGAAAGGGCAGCGCGCGCGCAAGTACCCGCACCGCGTGCTCCTTGCGTCACTGCCCGAGAGCGGCGGCCACTTTTCATTGTGCCGCCGAGCGAAATGCGCCCGGCCGCGCTTTCGTTCCGCCTTGGCTAATTGACGATACGTCGAGCCGGGCCTCTTTCGTTCGGTTGTCTCGGGGATGAATGGCTGTCGATCGGGGTTTGGCGAAATTCCTCCGTTATTGTGGTGATTTAGCTTACGGTAATTATGTTGGCCGTATTTTGTTTTTGTAGCACACTTATTTATTATCGAAAGTATTCAATAGAAACACGCCGCAGACTTTTTTCATGGACAAACACTTGCTTCGTCAAAATAAAAAAGCTTATACATTACGGGTCAGGCAGTGCGACAAGCGACCGTAAATAAGTAATACGTATAAATAAGTAACTAAGAACATAAAAACATTTCAGATGAACGCAGCATCCACGCAGCGGCTCTGGCACGAATCAGCCGCCGCGTCGGAGGCTATCGTGTTCGTCCGGCGCGTAAACAATGCCACTTGCCAGCCGTCGATTGAACGGGCGACGAATAATCGGGGGGCGGGAGGCACTTGCGTAATCGGGGCGCAGCTCTCCCGAGCCGCGCGCGACCGTCGAATTCAGGCGCGACTTCCGGTGCAGACGGTGGAATATGTCCCGCATCCTCCCGCCGCAGTTGACGTTTTTAACGCTCGCCGGTGGGCCTACGTCATCAGTAGCAGCGTGTTGTTCGAGTTCTCCTCGCCGCGGGCCTCAGCTTCCTTCGGGCTGGAAACAAAGCAGACGGGCTCGTTTAGGCGGAGTGGCTTCGGGTTTCGGGATTAAGAATTTTCGGTGGTCCGGGTGAAAAATTGCTTTTGTCGTTATAAAGCAAGTAGTTTTGAATGTTTGGAACGGTGGACGGTCTCAAAATTACACGTCCATGTATGGTGGGACATTAAATGAAAGATAGAGACTTTTATGGCCGCAATTTTTCATAAACGTCAGTACAGATTTACGACAAGCACATAAACTTATTAGACTAAAATTAATTTTGACATATAAGTATAATTTGCTATTGATGCATAACGTAATTAGGCAATAAAGTGCGCTCTAGTTATTAATAGCTTACTTATTGTATCGCATTAAATCATAATTGCTCCTTAACGACCTAAGCGTCCAAGCAGGTGGAAGCGAATCGAATCAATTACCAGAAATTCAAAAAAACTCGCACCAAAAAAGCAAAAGCGAACGATACAACCAAGCGCGCTCGAATCGGTCTTCCATCGAGGCGAGGATTCAGCCTCATTACCAGCTTGAGGCCTACCTCCACTCGGCGGAAAAACAGATTAACGAGCTCGCTCACCCCGGCCGGTTAACAACAACGGCCATTAAGCAATTACCGGCGCGGCGCAATCCGCGAGGATGCGATTACTCAACGCGCGTGAAATCCGTCAAATCATCGAGTTCCGGCGCTCATGCACGCATGCAAATTTATCGGGCGCCGCGGCGGAAAAGCGTCGCGACGCGCGCGCGACGCTTTTCCGGCGAGTTATCGCGGGACACTTGCACAATGGGCCCCCGATAATTCCGCGCTCGCCGACTTTCCAGCCTCCCGCGCGAGTAATTATAAAGGAGTGTAATGAGCGGTTGATTGACCGGAGGGGTCGAGTGCGTCGGTTGCTCGCGGGCTGTCTTGAAATGTATAGATTCTCGCGGGAGTGAGATCGGTTGGCGTGACGCATTCGAATGACTGCGTGTAACGTATATAGGCAACGATTTTCTAGTAATTTTGCAGCAGTTTTTTTTTTCTTATGAAGAATGTAAATCGATGCTTTTAGCTCGAGGAGTTTTGAAAAATTGATGACTGCTTGTGAGTCGGTGGTTTGCGATGAATATTTTAATGAACGAGGAGGAGTGTTAACTTGAACAGAATGGTAAATGATTTCAATATTTTACGTTTTCTAATATTATATGTTTTTGGAACACGAGGAGAATTTGAATCTGCATAAATTCGTAGGTGAGAACAGAAGTACAGATATATCCTTCTTATATATACAAAAGAAGATTAATCGAACATCTCCTTCTTATTTACGTTAATGTCACCCAAACACAAAATAAATCGACGAAAGATTTTCAAATTTGTACTCTAACTGACTGGCGACTCGAAGCAGTAAAATTTTCTAAAACATATTCCGAGTTTATTTTTAAAGCGGTAGTTTAAAAAAAAATTTTTATTTGCCTTTTCAGCGACAAAGAAGAAAACGAAACCACACAGACAATCTCTCTATGCGTAAGACTCGTGAGGATATTTCATCCTGTACAGCACGCGCCGTCGTAAAAAACGACGTTAAGTCTGAAGATGATTGGCAAAAGAGTCGTTCTCCCTGCCTCGACGATACGTCCGAAGCACAATTTCGCTCTATATTTTTCGCTTTACAGGCTGTTTTCGCAAAAACTTTGAGCGACTTTGCGAGCCCCGTTCGATTATTATCTGCTTTTCGAGTCGCGAGACGTTAAAGTCTGCAGGGATCATAACGCGATTTAAACGGTTATATTACTCGCGAAATTGATAAGGAAGTAAACCGCAAGTGCGCTTAAAATTCTATTATTACGGTTAATTAAACATTTATTTAATATTGCTTTTGCCCTCGAAGACTTTACCTTGGATTTTCACGGAGATTTCGAGTTAACGATTAAGAATAAGTGACAAAAATCATAAAAATATCAATTCTTTTGTTTGTTTCAACATTAATTTACCCAAGTAAAAAAAAAAATTTCTGTATCGACAGCTTGGAATAAAGGGTGGAATACGAGTACAACACTCCATAAATAAAATGCAGGTCATCACACTAAAAAATAAAAATTTAATACCATACTAAATCGTAAAATACACAAAAAAGATCACAAAATTAACGACAATATACACAATCGCTTAGAATCACATGCATTTTCGAGCCACTTAACAAGACACCAATGAAAATTACAGTCATTTGTTAGGAAATTGTACCGCCGTCGCGTATATCTACCTGTATTCAGTCTGTTTCAGGGGCTCTTTCTCGACTTGCGGCAGCGTCCGATATAAGCTCTGCTTCTTCTCCTCGAGATCCTGCGCCAAGCCCTGCAGCAGTTCCTTGAACACGTAGTTCTCGACGTTCTTCGCGATGTAGTAGAGGAAGAGCCAATCGCCGAAATAGTACTCGTTGGTGACCTTCAGTACGTCCCAGGGATTGTACCTGCCTGGGCAGGCCATTTGGAAGACCAGCTTGTTGAAGTGCGTACTCCTGGGAAGATAAAAAAAAAGTTATTTATCACTGGTAAATTGTTGAATAATACTCGCGGCTTTCGGAGTAAATAGTCATTTGGAGTTGCGCAAATAGCCGCAGAGGAAAAGTACCGCAGCGCGGCGGGGCTGCATTTCAGAAAAGCTCTTGAGCTAATTACGTAATAATAATGTACGCGGGCTTTACGGCGTTTGACAGCGCGAAAATTGGTCATTACGTTTTACGAGCAATAGAAAATATAGGACGATGTTCCGCGGCACACAATTTATTGCGCTCCGAAAGGCCGATCGGAAAATACGTTAAGTATATATGTACGATCTGAAACTAATCGAAAGTAAACTGTAATCAATGTACGGAATTTGTTCTGGATAATTACTGTAAAATCGCGCTCGGTTTTTGTCGGAAAAGTAACGAGTCACGCGGTGATTACCTCGTGTACACATGTAATAGAAAATCATTAGTGAATGAAAATCGCTTCTTATTGAATTAGCCTCGACCCGAGTTCCTATATACACCACGCTTCGCTCCGTGAATGAGCTTAAACGCAACTATTCACTAATCGGCCGTGTTTGTCCGAGCAAGTTTTTTCCTTCGCGGCGAGGCAGCTTAGCAATTTCGGTTCGGCCAAGCCGACCAATGTGCATATCGTATTATCACCTCGAGTGCAGAATCATGGTGAGTATCCTCCAAATCAATCCGAGCCCGGTGAGAATCGCGAGGATAATGAACCAGAACCAGAGGAACGTGTAGATCTTCTCGTTGATGATGTTCAGCGCCATGACGCAGAGGGCGTCGTGCTTCTGAATGCCGCCGGACGGGCCGTACTTGTGGAAGGTGCACTTGGTGACCTGCATAGAAGCGAGAGCACATAAGGAATTGATCAATTGGTTAATCAGCCTTGACCACTTTAATTGCCAATTGCCTCTGGAGGCAATAAGCACAATACTCTAAGGGGGGACTATTATGCTCCGAGTGCTCCTCTGGGTGCTCTCTCTGTGCTTCGACGACAACAATGACGTGCTTGATTTCAGAGATTTTCCTTTTTGGATTTGGGCACTTTGGATGGAGAAGTAGAGTAAGAAAAGCAATTATGGTTTTCGATACCAATTTTAATTACTGTTGGACGCAATTTTTTGCTTGGAGAAAGTTTAAGTGGGCCGCAAGAATTTATTAGGTAAGCTTTATGTAAGTGGAAATTAGGTAAATTTATTCTTTATGATATCGGTTTACAGCAATAGAAATATAAAATCATGAATAAATTAAAAGTTATCTACGTAATTAAAGAAAATTGGATCGATCAATCACTTGTCCTTTCATTTATGTTGACCCATTTTTACATTTTATTTTTATTTCTAAAATCTAGTAACAATAACAAATATTTTTGTAAAAATGACTAGCAAAAAAGTAGAAATATTTACCCTGCACAATTGTACAAAAACTGTACAATTATAGCAAAATAAAATTAGCTTGAACGAACTGTAAATAAGACTCAACTAAAAATTGACTTTTACTTCTCTACCAACCTTAGGAAAAATCTCGTCCAAAGCGTCCATTTTGGTATTGAAAGTGGTGTTGGTGACGTCGCGGCCGAGGCTGATGAAAGCACCGCCGAGGAACTTGTTGGTGATGTACATCTGCAGGAGGACGTTCAGCAGATTGAGGACCTCGCACAGGCCAAGATAGTAGGCCCAGGGCCTGTTGAGGTGGAGCCGGTTCATGAAGGCGGTGCGTATCTGATAGATCTTTTCCTCCCTCTCGCGCTTCGTCGGCACCGTCATCCCGTTCTCGGTCACGACCCTCTCCTCGCGCAGGGATATCGCTGCCATCTGCAGCCCCGAAATCAGCATCTTCAGTCGGCCCTCTAAATTGATCATTTTTAGGAGGCTGATTCGAGGATCTCTTATTGATATTTTATTATACGACTGAGAATTGAAAACTTTGTGACTGACAATTATTTTTATTTTGAAGTCACAATTTTTTAAGAATCACTAATTATTTCAAAATTTACTAAATTAAAAGTTGTAGCTAAATTATACTTCGCGATTATCAATTTACAAAGTTTCAAGTTTTTAGCTAGAATTTTTTGGCATTTCCAACAAACTTTTCTATGCGGGTTTGTATTATTTTTGAACGAGTACAACAATCTAATCTCGTAAAATTATTTCTCCAAAAGTTAAAAAATTTTCCGTTACAAAAAAAAAATCCCGAATTAAACTATATATACACTTTAAAATGAGCAGCAAACCTTCGCAGGATCGCCAAATATAATGGGGCAAGTAGAAAAGCAGGGCCTGAAAGAAGAGCACGAAGGGCACCCACTGGTAGTAGGCGTGATGCGTCAGCTCGTCGCGCTTAGTCGTCGGTCCCACCCCCGGATGCGGGATCTCGCCCTCCTCCAGAGCCGTTATGTTCATGTGCTTGACCTGTAAAACAAAGCTGGATCGGTGACGAGAATCAAGAGTCGACGATCTTCGCCCGACGAGCGAGTAACTCACCACGGTGAAGGTCGACGTGAAGAAGCAGAAGGAGTCGATCACCGACGACGGCACTCCGTAATCCGTGATGCATCTGCGAAGATTGAGAGAAAATTCGATGAGAATAAACTTGCGAAATCGACCAACTGGACGCGTACAAGGTATTAGGCGTGGGGGTCGAAGGGACATCTTACTTTATGTGCTCGCCGATGAACTGCCTGGACGAGACGAGGAGCGTACTGACCAAGAGAATCAGGAAGGTCGCTCTGTAATGGAGCTTGAAAACTGTTTGACAAAGGAAAAAAATCGATATAGTAACTTTATGTTGCAAGAGTACATTTGAATATACGATATAAAACTGTTATTCACTACTGTGTGCATTAAGAGATCGGTCGATAAAATCTAAAGCTTTATTTTTCTGCAATATGCTAAAAATCGAGTGGAAAAACGAGGTTGTAAAGATAATAATCGACGTTTTCAATCAATTCCAATGACTCACTGTAAGAGTTGGAACGTATTGTAGACTATTGTTATTTTCTACTGTCAGGAAAATATTGACCTATTAATATCCAATCCAAGTAAATACTTCGTTGCGATCAATCAAACGATGTACGTTGCTAAACTAATAGTTTTTCACTTATAAATTCGCGCGATACCGTTCAATGCCATTCATCACTCTTCGGACTTCGCGCAAAGACCAAAAAGTTTCCACTAAACTGGAATTTATCGTTCAAAGCAAATGCATCACATTTACTACACAAATACACTTCTTAATCCAAGTCCCTTAAACCCTCCGTTATCTAAATTCCCTCGGAGAGATAACAAAAACAAGTGGTGAGAAGCCATCTCCGCCATCAGCCGATATACTCACTGATATTATCAATGGACGGCGAGTCCCTCGACACCTTGAGCTTCACGTGGTCCTTCAGCACGGCGAAGGTGGCCAACACGGAACCGGCCATCTCGGCGAAACGGCAGCAGCAGTGGCAGCAGCCCTTCTTGTTTCAATAAACGACGCACTCGCGCAGCACTTCGCTCGCTCGATCTCTCTCTCGGCTCGCACGCTGTCCGGGAAATTCTGGAGGCGCTCGCGCGCGCTTATCGAGGAAGAGTTGCGCGCAAGAAATCAAGCCCCGAGCGCGCGACTACTCTTTATCGCGCGCACATACGACGGCAGCTCCTCACGAGTATCCGAGTTTTCTTGGCGGCGGCCGATAAGCGGCTATTGATAACGCAGCCTGCCTGATTATTGTGTGTCGGAGTCGGCTCTTCTTCTTCCCCGGAGCTTGGATGAGAACTGCGGGGGTGGATGGGTAGGACGGGAGACGGCAGGGATCGCTGAATGTTTAGGCTGATTTTTGAGGAATTTGGGGGCGAGAGGGAGGGTAGTAGTTTCAACGAGTTGAAGATTACTTTTATATCTTCTTTTTTTAAGCTTTGGGCTCATTTGCGGCCGAAACAGTCTCCTTTTTATGCAAAAAAAACAAGTCTCTTATTCAGGAAATAGAAAAGTCTAATTTGATGTGAAACAGTATTCAACTATAATACGTGAATTTATAAAAATCTGTTTTAAATAGAGTTATTCAATTATGCATAACGACTGCTTAGACTCTTATCAGAAAAATTATCGATTCCTTTAAATTGAAAACCAACCAACTCGTTGTACACTTGCCATTACACGCGAGCTTCCAATGAACTGTATAATTTCAATTTTACGTAAGAAATCCATGCACATTTAAATAAGAGTGTCACTCAAATTGTAATAACTATTTTAATCAACGTAAAAACATGTTTTCGAAGCACATCTGTATTAAAACGTTCTTTAAAATGCACAGTATAATTGAGATTAAAATTAAACCAAGTTCTTGAATGATGAAAAAGTTTACTTTGTAATATTTAAATTTCAAGTTATAAAAAAAAATCCACCTCCGTATAGCTATTTTATTGGTCAAGCAGTAAGGTCAGTGTAAGATTTCTTAAACGGCTGTCCGATAACAATGCCTCTATTTTTATCTATCAATTTTAGAAATATTTTTGACTTATTTGTGTATTATCTCGTACAATTTTCTTTTAAAACACGTTATCAAACGCAACAAATACATTACATCAGCTGACGTATCAAGCCAAATACCGAAGCCTCCAAAAATTATAACCCTCATAAAACGATCGTCATTAATCCATTATTTCGAAGTCCCGTCCCCGATAATTTACAACGTTTTCACCGCCAGATCCACGTACAAGTATATAATAACGACGTCATCCGTCGATGTCATTGAAGAACTCCGAAAGCGGCACATTCATAATCAGCCTTAGAATTACCGCCTTTTATAGATGGAACGATCTGTACACTTTGTACTTAAGCCTCGCGATAAGCCGCGAGTATATGTGACAATAATGTACATTGGCGCAAATTCCGGGAGATTCGGCGATGTAGAATAGAAACCGCGGCGAGACCTCCTCGTTTTTTACTGCCCGTTGCGAAACGAGCGATGATTTTTCCGCTTTCCTGAATAATGGAAATCCTTCGGATGGGATTTGAATGCCTCTCGAGATTTTCTATTCAGGCTGCGGATTCTCTGTCGCTGCTCTTTATTAATGTCGCTGATTAGATTGTTAATCTCTCGGTATGAATCAGTTTTTGCACGCAGATGGAAATAATAATGCCGCGAAAGTCATTGTTTGCCGTTCGGTGACTTGATTCGCTGTGTTGCGCGATGACTTAAATCTACGTATATTTTGCGAATTTCTTCGCGGAATTGTGTGCTCAATGAAACTTGGCGGTTTTTTTTGTAGAGGAATATTTAAGAGAAGACGGTTGAACATTTTTATTTCAGGTAATTTTGATGCAAAATTCTGAAACGCGCAAGTTTACTTTGTACTCAAAATGATAAAAGTGTTTGCACAATTATAATAATATTCGAGACTAAGTCAATTTGAACTTTATTCCGAACGAAATTACTATTTTCACGTAAAATTGCGCAACGACGAATTGAATCTTGTCCATTAATAATGCTGTCAATTAAGTGGTAGGGAAAAATTACGTCACGGTTGGATAAGGAGGCACAAAAGACGAGAATAATGCAACTTGATAATGAATTCATAACGCATTAATATTGTCTGTTAAAAAATAAGTCGTATTTATTGCGTATCGACAGAAAGAGCTTATGAAATTATACGATGTAAGCAATTTTCCTGTTCTTTCCCGCGATATAATTAAATCATTACCTTGATGAAAAGTATTATCTCGACTAATAAAGTAAATAATGACTAATTATAAGTTCTCGATACGTCTACTTTTTAAATCTTCGGCAAACCTACTTGACGCCTAACATGTGTTTCTTCTTTCATTTTTACAAATTTATTGGACGATGTTTTCTTTTTTGATATAAAATCTTTGTTGATTAAATGTGTGAAAGATTATAATCGTCAATATTAAATCTCTGTAAATACAGAAAAGTCACTTTGTACAATTTTTCAAAGAATTTAATAAATAGCATTAAGTCTTATCAATAGTTACACGTTTAAAACTTTTACAAGATTAATAGTGCGAAAAGCAATTGATTTTTACCCCTCTTCTTTTTATTTCAGAATTATTGCTCTCCTATATCTGATGGACGTATATGAAAATAAAAAAAAAATGGAGGTCAGTAACACAATTATCGTCCAACGCTCCACTCAGCGAACTCTTTCATAATTTCGATAAAAAGCGATATACCCTCTGCAGAGTATATAAAAATTCCGCTAATAAAAAAAACGCGCGGCAGCCTCCCAAGCGAAATCATCCCTAATTCCTCTCTGACGCCCGTAAAAGAATCAGGTAACCGCGCATCAGCGACTCGTCGGCTCAGATACATTGTAACATGAAAGGTGAGCGACGTGAAATATTCCACGCGGCGTTTATCCCACGTAGCGAGACAGAGAGAGAGAGAGAGAGAGAGAAGAGCTTTGCAGGTGTCCCCGGGAGATATAAAAGCGTCGCGGTGCCGCTTCTTCTATCTCCGCTCTGCATAGATAAGATTCCGCATTTCTGTGCAGGTATATCGTAATGTCGCCGCTGATAAGCCGGCCGAGCGCGCGAGTAACAATGTCTCTCGGGAGTCTTTCACAATGGGAGCCGCGCTGGACAAATACCAGAATTTCAGGCTGCCTTAGCTGTCGGAGCTGTTTTTTCTTATCGAGCGCGACTTCTTCACTTTTTTTCTTCTTTCTCACCTTTTTCGGGTGGCTCGAATTGGGTTTATACCGCGGGAGATAAAGATAAAATTTCGTATGCAACGAGCGGTCTGGAGAATATATTTGGAATGATCCGGTTGCTCTTGCTGCTGGTAACGAATTACAATAGAAAAAACGCGCGCGGCGAATTGGAACCCCGATTCGCTCAGTTTACAGTTTAGCATTTATCGGCTGCCTAGTTTTTATTGGCGATACTCTCTTTTGACACTATTAAAGTTACAATTACGTCGAAATCTTTATTTGCGCATCGTAAATGAATTTATGTACTAACGTTTTTGCAGCCTTGTAAAATTAATAAAATGGTATGGTTTTCTATAGCTTTATTGCAGCTATAAAAATTCTTAGCTATAAAAAATACACCCGTCGCGGTATTTCTGTTTGAACTAATACGTTTTTTGAAAGTCGATTGAACTTACTTTTTTGTATAAAGAAAATGAATTATTTCATTCGTTTACCTATAATAAACGATTCTCCAAAGAAAATATCTTAAATATACGCTTATCTGCAAAATTGCCTAAAACAAATAAACTCCGCCATCTCGAGTTTTAATTAATCCCCGAAATCCACACCGCGCATAAATCCTCGAGCTCCGCGCTCGCGCTCGAAGGACCGGCCAAAAATGCATCCTCCGCGCTCCTTCGCACCCAAGTCCGACACCGAAAAACCCCAGTCGTCCCAGTCGGGAAAAGCTTGGATAATTAACGAGTCGTCTCGGGAAAGCCTCTCTCTCTCTCTCCCGATAAATCATTCGGAGGGCCGATCGAATAAAAACAAAAACCAAAAATGTAAGCGCCTCGTCCGTCTCGAGGAGAGAAAGGCCGTAACCGGCTCTCGACTCGAGTCCCGAGTGGGACTTTGACCGGCCGTTGCCCCCGCCGCCGCGGAGCCGAGCTGCAGAGGCTCTCCGCTCTTCTTCGCGTCTCCGGGAGAGGCTGCAGGGAGAGACTCTCTGACCTTACTTCGTCCTCTTCTTTCGGCCCCGGCTGGTGCACGTGTACTCGGGGAAATCG
This sequence comes from Ormyrus nitidulus, assembly GCA_900474335.1. Lineage (NCBI taxonomy): Eukaryota > Metazoa > Arthropoda > Insecta > Hymenoptera > Ormyridae > Ormyrus > Ormyrus nitidulus. The sequence goes on along the minus strand of UCOL01000011.1, from coordinate 166,197 downwards.
GCGATGGCCGCGGTTAACCGATCGAGAGAGCCCCGACGAGCCGAGAGGGAGAGGTGACTTTTTCGGCTCGGTTGTTAGAATTTATGGGGGGGGCAATTTTCAACCGGGAATTGTATTTTCGTTTCGCCGACGGAGGCCGCTTACTTTTACTGGTGCACTTTGTTCGGAGAGTGGAAAGGGTTAGGCGAGCAATAAGATGATGAATTTACTAAATTTTCGAGAGTCATAACGTGCAAGTCACTCAAAGTATGACGCGAGTAAAAATAAATATAAGATAAACGTTGTACTTGAACATAATCGCGTAAGGGAATTCTGCAAGACTCGATCGAGTATTTTAAAACGAAGCGAAAGTAAACTGAATTTTGGAAACCTGTGGGATTTAAATTTAAAGATACCAGCTAAACATTTTTTTTACTTCAACAATATTTAATATCATTAAAGGCACAAGATTCGACGATTAAAAGAGACGCACCTATCGTACAATATTTTATTCCATCAGATAAACTGCAAAGTTCTCAAAGAAACAGCGCGCGCATGACGAAAATCACGTCGCTGGAGCCTACGATCCTGCACCGTGACTCAACCCAAACAGTGGACCTCCCGTGCGTTTTCGTGAAAGCCGTCAAAATCATTGATTACCCAAAGCGTCCCATCAGGACAATACCCTCGCCGTTCGCTCGCCTCCCCAGTATACAGTGAAACTCGTGCAAGATCACGAAGTCTACGTGCCTCGGCCGGCGTCACACCTCGCAGCCGACTTTGTTCCCTTTCCCAGAAAGCCAAGGGCCTCTGAATTTTTTCCTCCTTCCTCTCCCTCTCCCTCTCTCTCTCTCTCCTTTTTCGAGAGCAGGGGGGCGCCGCATTCCACCTCGGACTTTCTCGCCCAGTGGTTTTCATCGCCTTACCTGAGGAGAGCGCGGCGGCCCTATATATACCTGTTGCGCGAGCCGGCGACGCCGTTGCGTGTCGGTGCTCAATTTTGGGAGAGGCCTCTTTTTTATGCGCTGCTTGCCTCTTTTTCCTTCGGGCCGGCTTTTAATAAAATCGCCCGGGAGGATCGTTGAGAGTTTTTCGAGGCTCTCTCTCTCCCTCTCTCTCTCTCTCTCTCTCGGTGGTTTCGGACGGAATTCTATAAGCTGCGGCTGTGGGGCATTATGTAATGCGATAATTTTTTATTGAAGATTGTTGCGGCTGATGATCGATATCGTTGATTTAAGAGAATTAACATTTCTGCACAATTAATCTAAAGCTTCAATATGAGCCGTCTCGCATTGTAGTTTCTTTTTCCAAGAAGCCATTCTCGTTTATGTCCGACATTATTATTGTATGTAAAAGCATAAAACCTAATTGCAACTTTAAGTAAAAGCACATGCACACATACGTGCACTGCTTTTCGTACGGAGGGAGGGGGGGAAATTGCACTTGGATAGTTCATAATTGCCGACATTGATTATAGAGAGCTACACGTTGCGTATACAGAACAGATAAGAGAAATAATACCCCGCGGGAAAGTAGTTAAATCCATTGCGCAAACTCCGATTTGAATAATGCTGCGAACGCCGCCGCGAAAAATTTTTATCTCCCGACCGGTATCAAAACGGAGCGGTAGCTTTCAACTCTCCGCCTCGTAAAAATCTACGATTTCATTAAATTCGCGCGAAAGGAAAAGTTACCCGTTTTTTAGTGCGATTACTATATATAACGCTAAACAGATTTTTTAAATTTAATTGATTGACTTATCGAAACGAGCGCGATAAAGGCTGCGGCAATAAATCTCTGTCGGTGGCTCCGTGAATTTTTGCAATCGTTCCGTGCAATTATAAAGCAGTTAACGCCTTCTTTCAAGAAAGTGCTTTATTGCGCATTGATTGATTGCGAATGATGAAAAAAAAAAACGAAGGTTCCGCGAAGATTGAATTTTAGAAGTAAAATAGGTATTTGTTTGTTACTGAAAATTTATAGTAACAATCCGATTCAGGTCTAACGTAACTCCCTCATGCAGATTTTCAAATTTATACAGATACCAATTAACCCCCTGTTTTGCACTCGCTTCAGACAGGCTCTCACGAGCCACCTGCAAAGCAAAAATAAAAAAGCGCAGCCGAACTCGCGAGACGAAGAGAGCACGTCCCATTACCCGCGCAAAGAAGACTAACTTGACGCGTGCATCCGCTGCAGGGACCCTTTTTTTTCGCGCGGCCGCCGTCGTGATTACGGCGCGCGACGCGCCGGAATTCAAGGCCAGCCCCCGCAGAGAGTGGATTATCGCGCTGATTGAGCGCGAGCGGAGAGGTCGATCGAGGTGAAAATCCGGGGGAGTATATAGTTTTTCGGAGCGGAATGCCGAGCAACGAAACGATCCGCGCGCCGCGTTTTCCACGGTAATTAGGGTATTACAAGATCGCCGATTAGATAAATGTTTATCGATACTTGAGCCTGGGATATGTTTGCATAATTTATCGCTTGATTGTACGTTGCTTTCGTGCCGCGAGTAACGAGGCTGCTTGCCGGAGTATAAATTAAAGTTTACTCCGCACGAAATGCCGGATTTTTGCTCGAGAGCTCGAAAGTGAGATTATGCCGCGTGGTTGGGTAGTTGTAAAAGTGGTCTTTATTAATAACGTTGAATAATTTTTGAGATATAGAATCTTTTTGATAAAGCCTTACTCGATAATAAATAAGTTGCAATAAAAACGACATTTTATAAAAGTATAACTTTTATGCTCCCGCATGGGAAATTTTACGATATTTTGCAACATTTTGTTTTTTTTTTACAATCAATAAAGCTTCTCTAAGTAACGGAATGCAACAGAAAACGAATCGATAGAATTTGAAATTTATAAGATACTTTCACCTCTCCGCTAAAGGCTCAGTAAAGCCATTCAATAAGAGAAAAACGGAAAATTAAAATTTATCGTACACAATTTTATCTCTTACCGGTGGTTTTCACTTTTGCGCAATCTTTCGTTCTCCCCGGTATAATACATCGCCAGATACTGCTAATTCATAAAACATCGTCGAGTCAAGACTCGGTGCCTCGATCGCTTGCAAAAGTGCCCTCTCGCTCCGCGCGCCTGTAATCCCCAGTTTTTCGCAGCATCTCGCTCGAGTCCGCCGGACTCCGTGCAACACGGCAATTCGCATCTTTAATGCATGATCGAGCAACCTATACTCACCGTACGGAGCTCGGCGAAAAAGGCCTGTCCGACGTGCGGAGTGACGGGAGAGATGCCGACGATATATATACGTCCCGCCGCAGAAATACATATATACTTTTTCGAAACCTGATTTTCCTCGAAGAGAGAGTCGCCGCGAACGGCTGCGCCAGGCATTCTGTCTAGAACTTCTTCTGTCTCGGATTTTTTTTTGCTGGTGGCTTGGAAGTGAGAAGCTTTTGGTTTCCGAGAATTGAAAGTTGCGACTGAATTTCAAACTTTGAAGAAATAAAATATTGAAGAAAAGTAAACTAGAATTTTGCACGAGCCTGGAAAAGAAAACTTTACTTACTCTAAAAATTTCAAGGGTAAATGATTAAACTCTCAAACATATTTTTGATGTCGTCTTTATTATTTAATAGTATTGATTAATTCATAAAAATACGCCTCCAAAATCATCACATACTTATTCTCTATCCCTCTCTCAATCCATTGCTTCATACACACACAGTAATTTGTAAAGTTTCATATAAAAAGATATTTACTTCTGAAGACACTTCATGGAATGTTTTCGCTTGTACAATTATTTCATTACCGGTTCTTTCTTTGATATGTCGATACAATATTGCAAACCACTACAATTGACGTCAATCTCGTTATAAAAAATATGCCAAAACTTACTATCTAATCGACCTTCCGCTTTCCGCAAAACCTTCGATAAAGGACTCGCTAATTGAATTTTACTTCCAGTATGAATGAAAGCGAGCTGTTATATTTTGTTGAAATATTCGAGTATCAAAATATTGTATACATGCAGTCTAACGAGTAAAAAAAATGTTCATACTTTACTTTATAAAATACAAATTCTTAGAATTATCGTTTTGATTAGATCTACTTTATTTGAACGTAATGAGTAATCGAGAATTTGTTTTTCTTTAAAAAAAAAACTACGTAATCGCTATCTAAATCCATCCCATTATCAGCCATCCAAGGATCATAGCGCATAAATGACTTTTACGAGGTTCGCGAAAGAAAGTAAAAGCAGAATCGCTGACTCCCCGCGATTAAATCGCAAGTGCACTTGCTCTCTCGTACTTCTGCGTCACCGGTCTATCGGCAATTTTTGCAAAACGGGTTCGTTCGATCCACGTATATTATTCCCCCTCGGCTTTTTCTCCTTTTTAATATATATATAAAAAAATCACAACCTGGACTTCTTTTCGCTGGAAATTGCAAGTGAAAATATAATTGGCACACCGGGTGAAAAACGAAATTTCGCGAAAGTTTATAATAAGTACTACGATGGAAAATGACAGAGTTCGCCGGTGAACTTCCGCTTAAATTGTATGCCTAACGCAAAATTTCGCAGCCGGAGAGAAAGAGAGAGTAGAAGAGCGAGAGTATATTTAAATTCCTTACAATATAGGCACTTCTTGCTTGTTGCTCTTTTTATTGAATTCGTCTCTCTCTCGCGGGAGTAACGACCCACGTCGCCTGAACATATTGCTACTGATATAACGTACGTCGCTTATGCGCACAGATAGGATGACGATGATGATGTTGGCATTTATTAACTGTCGTTCTCGTTCTTTCTGCCAGAAAATTTACTTACGCTTTAAAAAAAAAAAAAGAAACCTTGAGTGGAATGGATCGCTTGATAAGACATAAAGGAAATGAAGGGTATGCGCGGTGCACCGGCTTTTTAAAAAGTGAAATTTCTCATACTTTCATTGAGCTCTCGAAAATAAAAAAAAAGCAGATGCACCCGCGGGAGGCGAACAAATAAATAAATAAACCAAAAAAACAGAAATTTTTTTTTTTTTTTTTTTTATAAAATTGTACAATTTTTATTTGAAAATAAGAGCGAAAAAAAAACAAAATTTTGACAAACCAAACTAGAAACTAAGATTGGAGAGTGTCGCATCTGAAGTGGAAGAATAGAAGAAGTGTGATATGTAATGCATGAAGCGCGCGACGAAGAAACGCAGACGAGGGCTCCGGTGGTGGCGCGCGCTGAATATTATTGTCCCACGTTATCTCTCGGCAGTCTTTACTTTGAGCACTTTAATAATCAGAGAGAATTACGAAAGAAAGAAGACATTCTTCCTTTTCTCTCTTTCTAGCGGCAATTAAGCGCCCTACGCGTATATAATCTCGCTCACGCACACATCACGCTTGGCTTCCTCGGATCATATTTTTAATGCGGCCTTATACTCGCGTACAAACTATTATTGTCGAACTAAAATAGCTGCGCTGGACAAAAGAATGCTAAATTTCGGAAAAGCTGTGCTTTTTCTTTTTTTATTAAATGATCGTTTGCGCTTTTACGTGGAATTTCGGCATTCTCTTGTACAGCGTGAATGGAAGATTGGGTAGGGACGGGAGATACCTAAGGATATACGTACAAAACGTCTAAGCGATAGAATATCGTTATACAATACAGTAATCAGAAACTTTTTCTAAGAATAAAAGTATTATTATCCATATGTATTTAGCGAAAGGTAGAAGACAAGCGCTTAATCGGCGTTTTGTCTTTCGCGTCGACGCTCGAAAAAAAAAAACAAAAAAAAGTATTCATACGTCGCATAGCTGTCGTATAATATTATAATAATGTATACGCTCGGCAGTATTACAAAGGCGCTTCCAAACGGAGTTTGCTCGCTCCGCGCGAAACGCAAAGAATTGCACTTACGCGATCGTCGAGAGAAATATTCACAGCAAAGTGCTTGGCGGTGTATACTTGCCTCTTTTGGAATATAGAGAATTTTGTGCACTGGCAATTCGCGGTGCTTCGACCGAGACCCGCTTTATAATAATAATAAAAATAAAAATACATTATTCATTTTAGTCTGGCAGTTCTGGAAAATTGGTCCCCTGCGTTGCCTCAACAAACGTTTTCGTCAAAAACTGTTCTGTTTTCTTATTTTTTTTTATTTATTGCGGAATGCGCAAGAAAAGTTAGCTTTCTTTTTTTAGGAAAAGACAAAAATTACATATATCTACACGCCTTCTTTATATATATAATTATTTATATAATATTTATATAAAATATTTTTCCCTATTTCCTAAGAGCTACGCTTTTGTCTGTAAGTCTATATACTATGCAATGAAAAGTAGCGAGAGAAACAAAAAAAAAAGAAAGTTATTAAGATTAATAAACTGGTAGGATAATAAGAGTTTTTACGCTACTGGAAGGACGGCGCTTCGTCTCTATCTCTTTCTCTCGACGCAATCGAGCCTTGAATTTTCATTCTCTCTTTTCCGCGATACCCGTTGCTGTAATCGCTTTAGCTTCCTGCTGAAACATCCTCGATAAAACTGTCCGTAAAAGCTGGCTCTAAAATCTGTTAATTTTCCAGTTTTAAAAGAATCAAGGAAAGCAAGAGGTGTTCGTTTCTGCCAGTAACACGAGAGACACGTGTAGGGTCGAACGAGTGATTAAAAGGGCGCGCGTACTTGCCCGCTACGTGGGGTTAAAAAAGATTCTCGTATTTCGAGTGCGCACACAGTGCGTGCGAGGGTCTTCGCGCGCATTTAACCGAGAGAAAAAAAGCAATAGGCTCCCGAAATAGGCGAACCGGAAGTGACGACGCGTCGCCTCCCTTAAAAGCCCTCCGCAAAGTAACGATTTTCTTTATCCAATGTACTTTGAAGCTTGCTGGCGATTGTGCATTGATAATTTTTCTCTACGGGCGAATGTAAATCTGAAAGTTTACAGACCCGATTATTAGGCGATCGTTAGGCAATTAATACGAATACGGAATTAAAATTGCTGACGCAAATCCGAAAAAAAAACGTTGACATTTATTATGCGGAGGTTCTTTCGGCGCTGAACTGCACGTTTTGAAAACCACAATTTATGTTTATTGAACTTTTTTAATTGGCCGTAGGAAAAGAAGTTTGTGTGCGTTCTCAAAGCATAAATTTACATGTTTATGTACACAATTAATTAACATAAAATTTACATAAAATTAACTTATAGTGTCTGAACTAGCAGAACTGAACCCTAAAAAGTCAACGGCAAACGGTCGAGAAAATGAGAAAATTAGAAATCCGAGGCTACAATTTGGGATGAAACTATTACGAGTTATTTTCGTTTTTACCGGGTTCAATGATTTTTAATGTTTTTCTCTTAAAATTGAAAATCATTAATTATCATTTTAATCATTTTTCTCTTAAAATTTAAAATCATTTTAAAAAATATAACGAATTTGCGTTCTTACTGTCCTAAAAATCGTCTAAACCAGTAAAGAACGAAATCGTCAGATGGTGAATCTCTGGTTTTTACTTCGTTTCTCAAAAAGGCAAAATGAAGCGAAACAAGCTACAATCGCGATAAGAAAAAGAAACACCGTCCTCCGCTTATCACACAATTAGAGTCCACGAAGTCTCCGGCCCTCGCAGTCGTCTCCTCTTTTCTCACGGCTCCTCCAAGAGGCAGTACAGAGAGAAAGGAGAGGGAGAAGAGAGAGGAGCCGAAAACCCGCCGACGCGGATGGATGGAACGAGAGGATGAATAATAAATGAGCGCGAGCCGATCGGAGGCGAGCCTTCGAACAAAAAAAGATAAAAGGATGGACAATAAGAAGGAAGAAACGAAGGAGAGAAAGAGAAGAGTCGAATCCCTTTTGAAACGTCGCCGTCTGCCGGCGAATGAGCGAACCCGACCTCACCGCTCCTGCGCCTTTCTCTTCTTCGGAATGCTTATGTGTTGCCTTTATGTATATTTCGTCAAAAAAAAAAATACAAGGAGAAAGATAGACTCGGGGTAACGCAAAACTTTCTCGTAGAATTTGTACATCGCTCGCGAGTTTCTCACAAAGTACGAGGAAGTTTTGTTAGTCGTTCACCCCTCAAGAACAATCGGAATGACATGCTTGCGTAGGATCTATCACAATTTAGCTACTTTACTACTACTATAAGCTCTCCCTCTCTTTCTCCGCCCTCGGTCTCTCTTCCTTTTTGCCGAGTTTCTCTCGCAGTCCCGCGATCGTTCGTTCGTGTATACATATATATCTCAATATCGTATATATATCTCTTCGTTAAAAAAAAAATCGGTTAATCCCCGCTCGTCTTTAAACGTTTTCCTTGCCCTCAAACTTTCTCGCGAGGTCCGCTATCAGGTGCTTGTAGATTAGAGGGTCGATGTTCTTGCCCAGCTGGTAAAGGATGAACCAGTCACCGATCTGACACCTGTTGGAGATCGTCTCGATTTGCTCCTGGGTAGAGAGGCGCGATCGCGCTCGCAGGAGAATGAAACGAAGCTTGGGTCCAGCGACAACCGCTGCACGATACGCCAAGCTCAGTCCGCTGAGCACCGACAGGAAGATGAACCAGAACCAAAGGAATACGTAGATCTTCTCGTTGACGATGTTGAGTGGTAGCACGCAGAGACCGTCGAACTTTTGCACCGTGCCGGACGCACCATATTTGTGGAAGGTGCATTTGGTGACCTTGGCGAAGACACGTGACATCGGGTCAACACGCTCTTCGGGCTCCATCTCCGTGAATTTCACGACGTCTGAGCCGTAGGTCGTGAACTCGCCGTCCAGGAAGAAGTCCATGAAGTAGATCTGGCCTACTACATTGATGAAGTTGAGCACTTCACACAAAAAGAAGCGGAATGCATAGAAGTTTTGGGAGTGAAGATTCGAGGCAAAATATTCTACCAGCAGCTTTCTACGGTCTGTCTTGCAGTCTTCGCTGACTACTGGGCAGTTTAGGTCAAGGACAAGCATTTTGATCCTGCCACCTTCCCAAGTTTTCCAGAGATATCGGGGGATGTAAAACAGGATAGCCTGGAAGAACAGGGTAAAGCAGACCCACTGATAGTACTTGTGATATTTGATTTCATCCTCTCCTTCAACATGTGAAGCTACACCTGGCTGTACTATGTCCTTGCCAACGATTCCATTGCGGTCTGGGATCGTGAAGGTCGAGTAAATCCAGCAGTATGTGTCCATTACATGAAGAGGTATTTCATCAACTATGCAATCGATGGGGTCTCCAATGTACTGTCTTGAAGTGACCAATAGTGAAAAGGCCACCAAGATGATGAAGGTTGCTTTGTAATGTAATCTGAATACATTGTTGTCTATGCATACTGAATCAAGCTTCAGTAAGCCCTTCACTGAGCCAAAAACATCAAACATCTTGGCTTCTTGTCTTTTTGAACTTCCTTATAAATGAAAACCCCTAGAGAAGGAATAGAGCATAATGTTAAATTGGCTTTACATGCAATTAAATAACTTTAAAATATTCATACAAAGTAAGTATAGAAATACATTTTGTTTTGTCTTTTCATTATTTTTATAGTAAATTTAATTTTTTTAAAAGTTTCAACTTTAATTCAAAATGATGCTACTACAGTTACGTTAAATTGAAACTTCCGCTCTGGAGGCGCACGTTTACAAATCACCTACACGTGCCTTTCCCAGTTTCCTTTCTGGCGAACGACCGACCATCCCAGGAACTGATCTGCAGCAGAAAAGCGAAGCCCCGACAAAGCATTTCAAAATAAATTGGCCCGTTCCAACGAAAGAGACGCGCATCGGAATTCAAATCCCGCGCAAGCCGAGCGCGCAGCGACAAAACAAAATGCATTCCCTCGACTCGCTCGCTGGCGGAGCGTATATACACAAACCTTTTATCGGCGGGCTTCCGCGCGTGCAGGACAGTCGCGATGCTCCGGCTGTTGCTCGTCTCTCCCTTCTGTCGTATACGAGCGTGGCTTCAACAAGCGAGCATCATCCGCTCGCTACAAAGGACGCACAGTTTTTCTCACAGAAAAGGCAGGAGCGGCGAAGGAAGGCACACAGCACTTTCTCACCAGTGCACTCACCGCGCTCCACGCACAAAAAACAAGAGTATCTGCAGAGCGGCGGCGGCGGCTCTCTCGCGCGTCGGCCTCTATATTTTGCTCCGTTCTCTTCGACGTTACACGAGCGCACACGCGAGCGTCGGGGACTGAGCTCGTGCTCGCCGCGGGACCCTTCCTTTCTCCCCCTCTAAGCGCTCGCGCTCTCTCTCTCTCTCTCCCCCACGTCGCGCTGGCACTTTATCTCCGCCCCACTCCCTTTCGCGCTGTCGCTGTCTCTCTCTCTCTTTCTCTCCTCTGTGCAACCGCAGGTCCGTGTGCGAGAGTAGGCCCCACTCTTCGGCTTCGCGGGCAGTTGGTGTGCGTTCCCGCACGCACATACGCGCGGACCCTCGCGCATGCGCCTCTTCTTGTATCGCTATGTGTGCTGCACTCTTTCTCTCTTTCTCTCTCTCCTGCTTGGGCTGCTTTCTTACGGGGCCTCTTGGCCTCTTCCTCGAGATGCCAGGCGACGAGGTCTAGGTTTGTCTTCTCTCGAGTTTTACTGGACTTTGCTGGAAATGAGAAACGCCGCGGTTAGAAGGGATAGGTTTTTTTTATTGCGCGTGTGTGGCTTGCCGCGTTTACTTTGTTTTGGCGGTGGAGCTTCTATGCATTTCCAGGAATTTCGATTCCAAGAGGCGTTCTTTTTTCTACAGAAAGTTTTCGTATCCTTCGTTATTTTATTAACAGTTTGTTCAGTTAAGCTGTAAAGGACTAGTTGGCTAAATAATTTAAGAAGTTTAGGCGAAATAGCAACGTGAAGTCCTGCGGATGCATAAACCTGCTTATTTATATTTCTTTTACAGGTATCGCTGATGCAATTCAGTAAAGGATTAAGTTTTCGAATAAATTGCAGCAGTGAATTTCATACGAGCTTGACCATTAACAAGGATTTATGCAGTGAGTTAACGACACCAATGGTTCAGCATCAATTTATTGTCATCTGTATAGGACTATAAATACATTTTTCTATTCGCAATGCGCATACAAAAGTATTTAATGCAATTTTAACTCCTCGATTATATTTATAAAAAATGCCATTCTAAAAAAAAAAAAAATTACTAAAAAATCCTAGTAAATACAAATTTTTAAACATTCTTTTAAGCTATTCAATGCAAGTAATTTAAACATTCCATGCAAGTATGGTAATTTAATTTAATAATAGTCTTTTTTCAAGCGATATGATGCAAAGTGTAATTAAAAACAATGTACACGCAGTAACAATGTAAAAATAAAAAACCTTATCTAATAATTTAAAAACAGAAAAAAATAAGCTCAGGTACGTCAAACAAATTTACGGTGAAAAAAAAATCAATATTACACGCCCCAACCGAGTAAGAAATCCTCGCGACCAGCTCGAGACACTAGAAAATTTTCCCAAAAACAGAGCTGCCGTACCTCCCAAGCAGAGGTCAGGTTTTCCCACCTCCCGTAATTTAAGGCAGAACTTCCTGAAAATACCATAGATCGTCTCCAGCGCACACGACCGTATCTCCGTAAGCATACACGCATGCGGGCATCGCATCGCCCGGCTCGTTTCGAAGGAGAGATAAAAGGAGAGAAAAACTCGCAGTGTGCAGAGAGGGGAGCGAGAGAGAAAGAGAGAGAGAGAGACAGGGCGAGGACTCACCTGGCGTAGCCGCGCAGGTGACGGGGCCAGCAGCTCTCGATGCTCGGACTATACAGCTTAACCGTTGCCATGGTGACCGACGCAGGAAGGAAGGGCCTCTCTCTCTCAGAATTCTAACCTCCGCGGCGGCGCTCGCGCAACCTCTCTTTTATTCCAAGCCCGGAGAGGCGAACTCGCTGCTCTCTCGGGTGGTCGAAAATAATGTATGTAGAGAGAGAGAGAGAGAGAGGAATCCGGAGAGATGCGTATCGGCCGACTGCGATTATGAGTCGCCGGACGTGTCCCTCCGAGGCTGTCTTTATTCCGGGCCTCTCCTCGCGTGCGGGCCCCGAGGAGGAGGATTATTGGCCTGGCTTTTACTCCCGGGGACCCGATGGGGATTTGTCGGGACGGATCCGCAGATAAGCGCGACAGGCTACCGCGGCTTTCGTTTTAAATTTCAATTAGGAGAGGCATTTGTCGGGGCTGGTCGGCTGGACGGTGTCTGGGAAATTGGAAGGAAACTGCAGTTTACGGGGGAGCTACGAGGACCGCTCGTGTTTTCTTTTCTTTTTCGAAGGTTCGAGCCTAATTTACATGGCTTTGAGTTTGGTCGTTTTATGGGCCTTTAAATCTCTCGAATGGGATAATAAAAAATTGCTTAATTACGATAAGGGTAACGTTTTAAAACCGTGATATTTCGAAAAAAAAACGTCGATAATAATTTTTCCTTTTGCACGGTATATAGTCTTATTTTGCGTTGTGTGAACCAATGACTAAGTTAACTTTCACTCCATACCAGTTGAACGTGTTTTCAAATAAGGAAACAAACTGAAACGTTCGAAATGCTTTTTATTCAGCCGACTACCAAACCATCTTTACGAGTTTAAATCCTAAATGCGCGCCGGCTAAATTGAAATTATTTCCATTCACTCCCGATGCACAAAACCTCCGCACTCCTTCCCAACAAGTTTTTATCATTCCTATCAGCAGCCAAACGCGATTGTAATTCGAAAATTGAGGAATTTCAAGGAAAGAGCAAGTTAACCAACGCGCTCGGCAACATCTAGAATCCTAACTGTAATCACGCGTCGCGTTTAATGGCACGGCACGAAACGGGACCTCTCGCATTCAAATCCGGCGCGCGCGCGCTCACGAAAAAGCCGGGAATTATCAAAAATATAATCACTCGTCGCGCGCTGCGGCGGCGACGGCGCCGCATTCCAGCGTCGTTAAAGGATGATGAATACCAAGCTGCGAGAGACTCGAGCCGCGCGGGAAGAAAGAGCGGATCGGCCGCGGACAAAGGCCCGACAAGTCAGTCATTGTTCCCGAAAACCGAATCGGCCGTCGCGTCGACGATCTCCCCCGATTGTTCTCGACGTATACGTATACGCACAAATTGACTTCGGGCTTCGAGCGAGTAATTTATGCGCGCCGGATAACTGTATATACGGAAAGAACGCCGCGCCGCCGGGAGAGGAGGCACTTTATTTCTGCGCTCGGCGCGAGTACGTGTATATATGGCTTTGAGTAAACAGGTTATGCAAGAATAATTGATTGGGGTATTTCTCTAGCATGGTATAGAATGGCATCTCTCGCGCAATGAGCAATGAAAATATCCAGGTGAGATCACCGAGAGAGTTCGACCGGCGCTTCGGATGGAAGGATATATGGCTTCGAGGATGAAGGCTTCGTATTTCTTTCTTTTTTTCTTCTGCGGCGGTTTATTCGAGCCTCGATAACTTCTTGGATGTGGATTTTGCGATCTTAGGCGATAGGAGCAATATACATTATTTATGACGAAGAGCGTGTTTTTCGTTTAGTCACTCTCTAAGCGTTATATATACTTGTAAAATAATTGCAAAATTTTGAAATGGAAGTGGATTGGTATCTTTCTAATAAACTGGAATAATGTAAGGCAGTCAACATAATCTCCTTTATGTAGATCTATAGATAAGTAAAAATTATCAATGTTTACTTACAGCTTCTATTACCATCGCTTGTATAACGCGATATTACAATACAATTAAGTACCACCCTGAACTTACAAAAAATCGTTAGGAAAACACTTTACGTAAGTGTGCAGCAGCTGCCTACTCAGCGGAATCACGTTCGCACGTGACCGCAGTCAGCCAAATCAACCGAATGCACGACGAGCGGACGATGCTCGTTCGGTAAAATAATCCTGGAATTCCTTAAAACATCCTTAGGCCGGTTACACGCGGCGAGACTGCAAAATGAGGGAACAATCATCGGCGTGAATCATCGAAAAAGATCTCGGACTCTTTTTCTCGGAATCAATGGAATCTCGACTAACTGATCTCGGAAACACGTCAGATACGCGTATCCGCCGTGGGTCGTTGCGACTTTGCAACATTGTGCGCAAGGATTACCCACGTCGAGACTTTAAATGCCAAGGCTTTGCCTGATGCTTTGTAGATTTATCCCTGACGGAGGATGCTTGGGCTTTAAAGATCTGTTTGATATTACTTTAAAAAATAGAAGATTTGAATGCTCTAAATCGGTTACTAGGTAAAGAGCTATCGATACAGAGTTTAATTAAACAAAACAAAATCGTCAATACTGTGCAACTGCTTTAAAAATCTTCGAACTCATCGACCTCTATCAAAAGTGCAAATTGCAATAATGACTAAGAAAACAATGCAGAAACCAGCTCCTTACTCACCCATTCAAGAAATTTCATTGCCTGACTCAATGCAAGAAGCTTCTTCAACGATCATAAACTGCGGCGGCACTCGACGGTAGCCGCGAGTCGACGTGTCATCCTCTCGGTCCCCCGAATTCCCGAAAGTGTCGCCCGGCTTTTTGTGCACAGCTTCGAAAGTTGGTATATTATACGCGGCGGAGAGGTGGGTCGAGGACCGGCTTGGGAAGAGGTTGTCGAGTCGCCCACGCCGGGCTGCGGGTTTTTTTTTCAGGTTTCGATGAAAGTTTTTATTGATTCGCCGGCCGCGGGGATTATGATGTTTTTGGTGGGCGTTGCTGCTGAAAAGAACGGATTATTTTTCAACGTTTTTTTCTTCCGGCCCGCTGAGTGGTTGTCGGGTTTCAGATTTTTCGACATTTCGGCTGTGAATATTTTAATATTTAGCCGTTCGTATATCGGTTCTTCATCGATTACGTCAAAGAAAGGTGTAACGAGAAAAATATTTTCTACAATAACGTAGTTGAACAATAAACGTTTAACTTTAAAAATCAATCGGCCATACGACCGCGATTCACATATATATCGAAAAATCAGGCATATCGCAATATAGTTGCCTTTCGCTAGAAAAGATCCGTGCCTTACGTGTGCGATATGAATTTTAATCGCGCAAACGGGCGACCTTCGGGCCTTTCTTCAGCTCCGTTCTCATCCAGCGGCGATGCATCGACATTCTCATGCAAATTTATGCCGCGACGAGTTGATTCGCGATTCAAGAGCCGATACACTCGCGCTTTTGCCCGGCATGCGGCGCATGCGCCTTTTTTCGGCGCCACGTGCACTGAATTATGCAGGGCTCTCCCCCGCCGCGCGCGCGGTATCTCTGCATTTCCTATATCTTTTGCCGGAGAATAAGCACCGTTACTGTGTGCGCCTCCTTTGCTCCGATTTTTAGCTCGTTTATTCGCTTGTCGATTCGGAGTTTTTTTTTTTTTCTGTTATTCGTGAAAAATTGAAGAACTTTAGAGTGCTATTTTTTATTAAAGAACTTTTAGGAATCTTAGAAACGTGGAAGTAAATTAAAAATCAAACATTTAAAGGAAAGACCACGAATATGAATTTCAAAATTCTAGTATAGACATATAATTCCAATGTTATAATAAATTATGAGTTCGTACGCACATTTACATTCATTCGTACAATTTAGAAACGATAAATATTTACATAATTCAATACTTGATCCAGGCTAATTATACACAATGAACGCTCTACACCATTAAGCACTTACTCCCCGAGCTTTGCTCATTCCAATCCCAAGCCTAAAAATCCAAGAAACTCCTTTCCTCAGAAGAACTCTCCAACTCTCCTCCTCGACAGGGAATTATTTCCTTCCACGGACACGACAAAGAGTTCGCTCGTCGCGAGACCGCAGTCGACGCAAACGCCAGAGAGCCGCGGTCGTAAACTACGCTCTTCGACGTGTATTTGCCGAGAGACCAAGAATAAAAGAAGCTGTAAAACCGCGCGCGCTTTCTCGCGGCGCATCGCACGAATTACCACCGGCCAAAAAGCCGCGGCGCGACGCGCGACGACGGGGCCGTCGAAATCGACATGTATTACACGTCGCACGCGCACCTTTTGCCGACGATCGAACGTTCGATAATTATGTATATCGAAGTGGGCGCGGGGAAAAAGGAGCATTCCAGAGCGCGGCTCTCTCTCTAATTGTTCTCTCGGCGCATTTGCATATGAGGTGTGTTACACACGGCCCGAAGGGAATTATTGCTCGGCCGATTAATAAAGGCCGCCGAGGATTTTAGACGCGGCCAGCCAGCCGTGAAAATGATTGCACGGTTTTGCGCGAAAAAGCTTTCCGCTGACCTAACTCGATTAGAATTTAATGGGACGCTGCCTGGGTTGGCGAGCTCGTTGACGAGTAATGGGGGGGGGGCAGTTCATTTTTGGCGATTTGTCGGTCGCGTGAACACGGCGGACGTGAAAGGTAATGAATGAGATTAAAGGTGTATAATGTGGGCTTGAAAATTTGATGAAAATTGCTGGGTGGTTTGGGTTAAGCTGTGTGGTGTATTATAGAAATTTAACGAATTTTCGCTGGTATTTAATCTAGATAATTTAATCGTTCGATATTTATACGAACGAATGAACCAGAATTATTGATAATGAATAGGTTGCTTCACTACAGTATATAAATTAGATTAACCACGTAGTGGACGTTGACATAGAGATTCTCGATAAGTGAAATATCTTTTTAATGTCGATTCTGGAAAATTCGAAAAAGCGAGCAACTCCCAGCACTTTCGTAAAATCTCGGTTTACAGCGAGTCCGCAAAACTATATTATACTCTCTGCAAACAAAGCACTCTAATAAATTTACACAATTCTCCTTCGTTCGCCGTCGATGGAACGGCGTTAAAAATGTATGCAATCCGTTTGCTCTTTTAATCCTCGATAATTCCCAACGCACTCGCAGCATCTCGCAACTGTGCACGGAGATAGAGAGAGCGGTTATCGGGGCTTGTGCGTGCACTCGCACGTATACATGCGTACCTGCGCAACAAGTACGATTTCCAAGCAGTCGCTTGGCGGTCACCGAATAATTGCCGCTTCGCGTAATTGTTCGACAGCCGTTCATCTCTCGGGGCTCGGTTTTTTTTTTTTTTCTTTAATCGAGCCGCCAGAACGTTTTATTATACGAAGATACGTTGAATTGTTAAAAGTTCGGTAGCTGCTTCGATTTGCATTCATCGGAGATGTATGCTAATGGAGATTAAATGCATTAATCGCCGTAATTGTGCGAATATTCTCGCGTTGATGTTTTGATATTTCCGAATGCGTTATTAGAAGCTGCGAATTTTAAATAGTTTCTTACGCGTGTTAAGCCTGAGAACCTCTCGATGATTTAGTCTTATCGGATGTTTTCTTAAAAATCTCTCGCTTCCGAGCGTACTTCCCCGCGATTCCTCGCGCCAAAAACCCCAAATCATCATAAAAAAAATCAAACGATATTTACCCGAAAAACAGTCGCGACCGCCCGAGAAAACATCATAAAACAGCCCCTCCCGACTTTCAAAACCAAAAGAAACAACTCGCTCGGCGCCCGAAACCATCGTCGCGCCGTAAAAACTCTCCTCTAAAGCAACATTATTTTTTCCCATCGCCCGGCGCGCGCTCCGCGAGCGCGAAAAGCCAGTCGCGACACTGTCGTCGACCTCCCGACGAGTATCGTTCGACGTAAACATCGCACTCGGGGCTCGGAAAAGCAAAGAAATCAAAACCAGACGCCCTCCTCTCCGCGCTCATTAGCCGCCGCCGTTAATCCGTGAATGGGCGCATCTGGCCGCTCGCGGCGACAACGAGTCCGTTGCGTAACTCTCCAAGCGCGACGAGCGGCTTTTGACCTAAAAAAGAATCTGTCTCTCCCTCTCTCCCTGATGTTTCGCGGCGCGAGTCTCGCGAGTACGAACGAACGAGCGCGGTAATTGTATGCGAGCGAAAGAACAGCTGCGTGAACTAGAAATCACGCGGCGTGGATTGTTAGCCTTTGGATGCTCTGACGAAACTCGTCTTCGCTCTCCGAGAGAGGAGGTGAGCGTGAAAAAAAAAATGTCACGTATCCCGCGAGCTCTCTGTTACGGCGCGGAGGTAATAATAGACGCGCTGAATGGCGGACTGTGCTCGATTTAGCTTGCCGCTTAATTATCTCCTTTTTTTATTCATTTTCTTAGTCTGTTTAGAGTAATTTGGAGTAATTTATCAATTGGGCTCAATTATTCACGATGTTAAGTGATAAAGTTACAACTTTTTGGTCATAACTTGATTCAGATAACGTTCCTTATCAATTTCACAATCAGCCGTTTTAATTATTTGTGTCAAAGTTTCGTCTTCCTCGGGTACACTGTCAATAGTGTTGTTTACATTGTAATCTAGTGTAACGGTGCGATTAGAATGAGTTCAATGTGTTTCGTGCAAATTATTCAATTATTTCGAGAGGCGTTAAAAAAAATTTTCTTAATTTAAAATGATGTAAACGCGATGATAAGCATAATTTCATTCTTAAAAATTATAAGCCGAATTTATTATTATACAATTTTCTCTGCTTACTGACGCAATATATTGTAATAATGTATAATTAACGAACGTTTCCTATAACGAAAGTTTATAGCAAAAAAAATAATGTACCAAAAAGCGACAACGTCGTTCATCAGTAAGGATCAAGTTGGTTTTATCCTTTTTGATTTATCTTTATGCGACTCGCGCTCTGCCTTATTTATAGGTCGATCTTGAGCCTTTTTTTTTTTTAGCTTTTTCTATAAAGTAGGCAAGTGCATATATATACGCTTGGCACATCGATTTTACTTTCAGAATACAATGCATGAAAGAAATTTCATTTGGAATTGCCATCTCGATGCAGAGCCGAATAGACGTATATAATCCGCATCGGAATGAAGTGTCGACCCAAATGAATCGAGCAGCGCATATTTCTCTGAAATGCTGCGTATACCTATAAGTTCCGATGCATTCATTTTTCCAATTTGTAGTTTCGATTTAGTTACAGTTTTTTTTTTTTTTTTTTTTTATGAAAAGAATATCTAATTTTTTCTTACATTTTTAATACTGACTTTTTAAATTTACGCCTATTGTTTAAAGTTGATTGTTTTATAAGCCCGCAGGTAATCAATCCCGAAACTTTTCCGCGGAAATGAAAATTTGCTTAATTATTCAGCGTGTTTATTTAAGATAAAATGAAAACTTTATAAATATAACATTACCTTACTTTTTCTTTTAGTCACTGAATTTAATGACCTCTAAAAATGATCTAGTTCTTTCTAGAAACATACATCCTCTTCAAACGCTTGACTATTTTTTACAAGTTTAAGCAAAAAAAAAAGGGGCCCGTCTAAAAAAATCTTCTCCAAAAATGAACGCAGCTCGCATTAGCAAAAAAAAAAAAAAAAAAATCATATCCCGGCCATTAAAAAAATATTATTTCAATAACCGATCCTCCGCAATCCACTTCACCGAGCACACAACAACTCCGGCGTCAAATCGATCTCGCGGTGGTTCCGCTCCCTGCGGTATATTCAATACCTATATAACTCGATACGCCGCAATGCGAATAAGCATAACTTATATCCTGCGCCTCGTCTATCTTAATTGATCGGCGTCGCGCGCGGTGCAACACGCGGTAAATAATACGCGTCGGGATTCACGCGATCGGGGGGGGGGGTTGGGGGGGGAGAAGGAACCGCAGCTCTTTTTGCCTGATCGCGTGTTGACCCGTCGAGGAATCGATTGACAGAGCAGCTTCGGGATTAGGAGATATCGGCGCGTGATTTACGAGCGCTTCGAGAGTTTATTCGGTGGAATCGCCCGTGACAGTTCAGAGGTTTACCGGAGCGATGGAAAATTCATTCGCCTCTCGTTAAACAAGACGCTGTTTTTCGGCGATAAGAGCCGGTTGTAAAGTTTTATCGAGGGGGGCTCTTTGAATTTTCGTGCGGCATTGACGAAACGTCATATGCGTGTGCTGTAAATCGTTAAGCTTGGATTAAACAATACGTAAAATAAAGAGTTAATCCGTTCGACTTGGTCTAAATACTGAAATTTATATACGTCCTCATCTTCGAACAATTTACACTAATTTACAGCGCGCGTTTACACGAGAAAATATATATCAGTCCCCTTTGTAAGTCACTTCTTCTAAAAATACACTATCACAGTCGACAATAGTCTCGGCGAGCCGCGCATTTTGTTGCACCCGCGGTAAAGCAGAATAACGCCACGCGCAATCAGACCTTCCCATGACAACGCGCACCATCTCATCCGCGCCAATTTAAAAGCCGGAAAACCGGGTCTAGGCCGCTTCTCGGCGCTTTCTAAAAAAAAAAATGACAAGCGGCAGCCCATTTATTAACCTTCCGAACGAGCGCAGCGTCGCATCCCTTGCGCACAACTCGGCCGCTGCCGCAGCTCGATAGCTTAAAATCAAGGCCGGAGGTGTAGAGTTCCGCGCGCATATCGAGTGACCGCGTGTGCGCCGTTGAGAAAAACTCAACGCGCGGAGATCTCCTCTTCTGGCGGCGGCTCGCGCCGCGAGGATTCCCGCTCCGCTCTCGCGGTGTCGCCTTTCCCGAGGAGAGTCGTTTGCACGCGCGACTAATTCGCCGGAAAACGCTGTAAGCGCCTGGATTCAAGCTGCAAAGGATTCGTTCTTCGGCGAGGATCTTCGTTGCCTCGCGGGAGAGAGTTCGCGGAAGGAGGAGTCGCTTATTCAGTCGCTTGTATTTAAATCTTGTTGCGGGAACGCGGGGAGGGTCTCTTTTTGTTTGATCAGCTCGAAACTTGCGTCAGAGGAAACTTGGGAATTATTGCTATCGAAGTGTATATTAAGGAGAGAACGTTTTGCGACGACATTAATGCGGCCGCTAAGTAAAAAATCTTTAGCAGAAAATTAGCACCTTCCGTTTCCTGGAGTTGACAAATATTGACTATTTCTTTTTCGGGACGCTAAATTTCGCGCTAAATTTATCGGCCAATATTTGCCCCGCGGAATCTGAGCAGCTGAAATAAACGCGATGATTACACGCCGAAGAAGTTGAATAACGAAATATATACGTTACATAAAAAAAAGGCAATACCCTTATTTAGAAGGATTGACCGGCCGGTCTCGTTAATAGAGCTACGCTTTCGAGCTTCGATCGTTTATAAGTCGGCGTTTTATTTTTATTATCCTGGCTTTTATGTTTACGCTTTACGAGCCGAAAGCGCCTCGGGTATCTGCATTTGAATAAAAACTGATTGTAAACCCACAATGTACGCGAGTTTTTTTTTTAAAGAAAGGAGCATTGGTTTTTGACAAACGCGCCGACGTTTCGAATTGATTTCACTGGGCGAGCGAGGCGCTTTATTTTACTTTAAAATTCTAAAGATCGGTAGAAGCTGCCTTATATATTCGCTCGAAAAGTTTCAATGCGCAGCGATCTCATTAATCAGCGAATTACGCCTTCAATACCGTATAAACCGCAAAATAGAACTATAAAGACTCTTAATTACGCACAACCTCCGACGGATCGCGAGTCTTGCGCAACGGCGACAATATAAAACAACAATTCAATTAAAGCCAAATTCCAACCAGTCCCGTCCATTACTCGGAGCTGAAAAAAAAAGAGGCCAAGCTCTCGGCCGCGAACTTTGACGCGAGAAACCTACAAATCGGCGAAAAACAGCCAGACGGACGAGAGCAGCCGCCTACGATAAAAAAAGCTCGAGAAAAGTCAGGGCCGCGATTTTTCCCACCGCGATATGCCGCCCAATTGGCCAGACGAGCGTCTCTCTCCCTTCCTCTCTCTCTCTCTCTTTCTCTGGGTCAAATAAATTAACCCGTCCGGCTTGATGACACTGGAGAGCGTTCGCGTGTAAGCGGGGATATGTACTGGACGTGGGTGCCTCTCCGCCGACTAATGCGTAATGATGGCTCGGTCACTCGGAGAGCCGCTTCGATCGCCTCTGTATTAGCGATCATTTCGATGATTGACGATGGCTCATTGCGATGGAATTCCGGAGGTGCTCCGGCGAGAGTTCGGAGAGGCTTCTTTTCCGAACTATATAGGAGATTTGGGTGACTTGTTTTGGAAATAGAGTTGACCTCTGATTAGTGTTTTTTCTTTTCTTTTCTAATGTAAATATTTGTTTAAACTAAACTGATGTGCACACATCGGATAATTTAATAGATTCACTTTCAATTTATTCAGATCAGCGTGATTTTTAAAACCTCGATGACTCGCAGTTTTCTCTCTGCTTATTAAAAATCTATTTCAAGAAAAGTAATTGCGAGCTCGTGAATTTTTTATGTTCCTCTTAACTTATAACTATTAAATAAAATTAAAAAAAGATTATTAATTAATACCCTAGCCACGTTTCTTTTTTTAAACTTTCCTTCGCATTAAACTATGCCGCAAAAAGAACCTTCCGCGCATCCTTTCAAAATACTCCCCGCAAACATTCAGAATCCAAAGCCCTTTAACTACCAAAGCCCGCAGTGGTAAACTTAGCACGCAGCGACTCCTCGGCCACGTTTTCGAAGGCAAAAAGCGGCGAAGCCTCGGGAGGAAGGCAAAAATAAAGGAATTCGGACGGCACGGAGAGAAAGAGGGAGAGAGAGGGACGGACGGTATGCACACGTGTTGCTCGCTGCCTGCGCGCTCGAGAGGCTCGGCGCACACGCACATTATACGTCCGACCTCGGCAATAAAATTCGCAGCGGTGCACGGCTAGGCTGGCCTTGGCCTCCAGGAGGGGAGTCGCCGAGCCGTGACACTTTCTCGTGGACGCGGCTCTTCCGGCGCTTTCCTCCCGCCGATACATATGCTTTTCCCTCCGCCGATCGCAGCTTCCGGCCGATGCGACCCTGATATATATCCCGGGACTTATTTTTGTCCTTTCGGGATATGCGTTTTCGAAAATAGATTTTGTTCGGGGGCTATTTTTCTGGAAAGTACGTGCTTTTAATTTGGTACTGATGTTATATATAAGCAAATAGAGACTTTTAGGTCTATTTAAACACGACTTATTACATTTTTTTCACCTTTTCAACTAGACTAAAAAGATATTTATTAATCGCAAGGCTTGAAATTGCCGGTACTTCCCACTTCATTGATGTCACTGCCACCATTGACGTTCAAAAAAATGTAAATTTACCTATACTCAAAACTTTTCTTATACCACCTGCACTGCGAGCCACTCGCGCAGCGCCGCCATTATTTATTGTTTCTGCCCAGAGGCCCCTTTGTCACCTGCAACCGGTCACCGTATCACGGTAGCGACTTCTGCCCTCGCGGCCCGCAGAGAGAAGGAGAGGGAGAGCTGCTCTCAAAGGGCCGCGCTCGCTTCGGCTCGGCGCAAACTTTCGAGCGGAGAGTAGTGCCGAGAGTAACCTTGCTGAATCTTCTCCGAGTTTCGCGGCTGCGTTTCAGAAAGTTTAGCGCCTCTTGGAAACGAAGTAATAAAATATAAACTTCGTTTAAAAATTATTTAGTTTCGCTTGACTGCGAAATTTGCTTTCTTTCAATTTTTTTTTCAATTTGCTTTCCTTCGTTCGATTTCTCAATGCTGACCAGAGCAGCAGACTTTTGCTTCATTACTCGAAAGGAAAGCTTCGACGAGCATTCGTTAATCGGGCGAGCATATAAGCAGGAGCACGCAACCTAAAAAGCTTATAAGGTACTCTCTCTTTCCCTCTCTCTCTCTCTCTCTCTCTCTCTCTCTCTCTCTCTCTCTCTGCCGAGCGCGGGCATTGTTTCTCACACGGCTCGCGGAGAATTCAGCCGAGAGGTAGGAGGCGGGGGAGGCGGCGCGGGGAGACGTCCGGTTTTTCTGGTTTGAAAGGAGCAGCGGCGAGCGCGCGCGGGCAGCGCTCAGGTATTCCAGGGGTGTGATTTACTCGGCGGGTTCTCAACGCGGCCGCCGCCGCGGCTCGTCCCGCCCGCGAGAGGCCCTCCTGCACTCCCTCGAGCGACGTTGCGCTTCACTGCAGCCGCGAGTTAACTGCAGCCGAGGAGAGCTGCTGCTGCACTGTGCTCGCCCGTAAGCGGGGGACTTGATTCGATCGACTGGAAAAGCTAAGCTTTCCAGTTTTTTTTTTTTTTTTTCTTTCTTTCTTTCGGGCAAAGAGCCGGGATGGAGGATTCAAGGGCTCCGGAGCAGCTGGGAATTGTATAGCGATGCACTTTGGGCAGTGGAATATAATGTTTTGTCAGACCAAATTTGAGGTATCGAGTAATTGCTATTGAATAAGGAGAGACTTACGTTGGAGCTTGAAATTTCATGGTTTTTATTATTTGGCTGTAAGTTAATGAAGTGAGATTATGCACGTACTGTATATAATTGTATTAGTTGTATCAAAAGAGAAAGATACGATGGGAAAATACGTGCAGCTACCCACGAATGACGCTCAAAGGATTCTGAAAATTCGGCGCGCGTTAACGCACCAAGCGTGACTCAGAGGATCATTAGAAGGAAAAGGAAGAGAAATTCCGTCATTTAACGGTACTTTTATCTCAAAATTATCCAGTTTTATAATTATACACAGAAATATGGTTCACCTTCTTCTATAGCAGGATAATTATTGTCGCCGCGAAAAATGGCACTATTTTAAACTCTACATACAACTGACGTTATCTCTGTGAAAGCGGAAAAACGCATATCAGCGACTGCAATGAATGAACCTGCTCGATACAGACGTTTCGAGTCGCACTCCTCCTCTTTGTCAGACAGTCAAATTAAATAAGCCTGAAAAGAGGCAAAATCTTACAACAATTGAGTTTCAATTTTATCATGCATGTTTATTTAGAAAAAATTTCAATAAATACGATCCTGCGACGCGTCAAACTCATCTTTCAAACGACAAATTTACGCTCCAAAGTAAAACTTTCGAAATTGTCACTCGGCATATATTACCTCGGCAGATTAGGAAGTCTGCCCGCAAACTCGCCGCACGGCGAAGCTCGTAAAAGCTTCGGCGCAGAAATACCGCGGAACCGCGAGAGCGCAACTATATATATACGAATACCACAAGTTGCGCGCGACGACCGAAAAAAAGGAGAAGAGACTTCGAGCCGAGCGCGCGTGTCGTGTGCGAGTAGGGCTCTCTTCTTTTTCGAAATCGCTCGTTTTTCACGTTCGAGTCGGCCGCGGCTCGAATATAAATCAAGAACCCCCCGATGCCGCTCGAGTTCTTGAATTCTCGCTGGGCGTCTTTGAAAAAATGTGTTTCGGCCGCGGACGGGCAAGGACTTGCTTTATTATTTTGCTTGTTGTACGGTAAGAATGGTTTTAAATAAAACAGGGGAAATATATAAGTGGATTGCGAATAGTGTATTATGAGAATAAAGTGATATAATATATGTATTGTTAAAAAAAAAAATACTAGTCTTATATAAATAAGATTTTTTGCAGGAGTAGAATCTTTAAACCTTTGAATAATATGCGAAGTTGTCTTTTGTTAGAAAAATTTTAATACAAAATATAAACTTGCATATTTAAACTTTTAAAGTTCCCGCTAAATCAATTTAGTTGATACAGATGGTTTCTAGATTACTGGCGTACCGTAAATGCAATATCTTCTTAGTCCGTTTTTCTCTTTTATCGATGGGTGCTTCAGAGTCGCAATTTATATGGTACAAAGATCAATTATAATTTTCACTTATTTGTATTTAAAAACTAAAATCTATATTTCCTGAGTACTTTCGAATTCAATATTTTAAATTTTGTAATGAATTAAACAAATTTATTATATTCAGCTATTAGTTAATGTTTCAAAATAATTTTTTTCTTATAAAATTTGAGTCTAAAAAAGTTAATAAAAATTTGTTTGTCATAATACTTACGATTAATCAACAATTTAATGATATTTAAAAATATTTTGTATATCGCAGTGAAATAATTCAGAACACTGTCCAACAACCCCATCGTACCGAATTGTTCCGTGCAGTCTTATTACCATAGCTGCTTTGTCTTTCTCCCCGACCTTCTTAAGGAGTAACCGCAAAAGTTAAGCTTGTAAGAGAACGGACAAGAGTTTTATTCGTTTAGGATACCTCCAAAATGTTCCTCGGCTCAGATAAGTCAGCTATAATCATCAACTTAATTACGCAATTAAAAGCGTTCAGATAAGAATGCTTTCTGTTTATGAAAAGTTCCGTTCGATTTAGATTATCGCCAAACTAATGGTGGCCTTGCTTTTACGCCGCCTCAGTGTAGCTGCAGCCAAGAAGTAGTGGTGGAAAAACGAAGTGAAAGAAGGCTGGATGCGTGGTATGACACTAACCGGTCGCTCGCAGGTATATGAGTATATAGTACTAATATACACAGGTGAGAGTTTCGTAGTTTTGTCGCGTGTTTCGTCTTTTTAATTTAATTTAACGAACTTGTGCTTCGCTATAGCAAAAGAGCAGTTTGCTGAAACTTCAAGATCTGCTTCTAAACGGAACTTGAAAATATGTCGGCAGTCTCAGTAGGTTAAAGTTTTTTGTTATTTTTCCGCCAAAGAAAGCTTTACGTTTACAATTAATGTACTGATTTAACAGAAAGATTATGTAATTCAAATATTTTAAATAAACTATGTATTAATACGCTAAATTGTGAAATCATAAGTAACCATATCGCGTTTTATTATAATTAGTTAATTATTTAATTATTTAGTTAATAATTACTCCATCATATTAAAGGCATATTCTTTATTATATTTATTCTTTATTACACTGCCTGTTTTGAGTATTTGATTAAAAATAAAGAACACAGAAACATAAAAAATTTGAGTTGCGCTCTGAACATTCCAGAAAAATATTGTATCCAAAAAATTCGGGCTGACGCGGATTCAAATTCGTGCTCAGCTTTGCCTTTAGAGGAGCAAGAGTCTCCCCACAAGAGACAAGGACTTATTAACTTACACAATCCTTATTACTCAATAAATTACAAATTTTATTTAAAATGCAGTTTTTTTTTAATTCAAAGAAAGGGCGTATTTCTTGTACTACTACTGCTTGTATAAAATAATGCATTCAACTGCAGCTACAGATAACAGTATATTAAGATAAAGTATAGAAAAGACTTTTCAAAATCGGACATATTATTAAATAATTAAAAAATTAAAGTAAATCGAGTTTCTTTAAACGCACTTTCTAAAGTACTATTCAGCTTACTATACCATTGCTGTATATAGTATATATAAGTCAGATTGATTTGCATTCACCACGGAGATTGTAAGGTAGCCTGTGTTTTTTCTGCTTGTTCAGTAAATTAATCTTGCATCTTAAAAGATTGCTAGTCCTTCAATTGTAGACGATGGTAAACTGATATAAATAAAAAAATTACCATTACCTTCCGAATCGTTTAGCCTTCAGCATTGCATTTTTCAGTTCACTTAAGTAAATACAAGAGAGCAGCGATTTGCCAAAATTTAATCGAAACTTTAGTTTTTAAACCAAAATATTTAGTAGCTTTAGTCGCATTAAAGAAATGTATTTTGTTCGTAGATAATACAAAATTTTGGCCAAAAATAACGTAAAAAAATTTATTTAATATGTAGTAAATCGTTTAGAAATTGTTCTCAAATCTTTTAGGATCTTGAAACCGCATATTTGCCAAGCCAATGGAGTAAAAGATACGAGGCTACAGAATTACTAGCACGATACTTCAAATTCTGCACTGAAAGTAAGAGTTACTTATTTAAATTTAAATAAGTTGACACAACTTGTATGTGTTTCTTTGATTTTAGCTACAAAAGAAGTACGTAGTTCTATAAAACACGAACTCGATATTCCTTACGATTCTTCCGAGGGAACTAAGTATGACATTTACGGAACAAATCTTCCAAAAGGTAAAAAGAGCACAAATAAATTTCAAAACGATAAATTTTGAAAATGAAATAGTAATTTTCGTTACTTCCATCAGATGCTCCAATTTTCCTTTTCATTCACGGAGGCTATTGGCAAGAATTTAGTAAAGATTTATCAGGCTTTGCAGTTCCAAATTTTGTTGCTCACGGAATTAAAGTCATTGTAACCGGTTATGACTTATGCCCAACTGGTAAAATAATTCAAAATAATATAGTTTTAAAAAAATTCTATATTTTTTCTAAAAAACAAATGACGATTGCAGTAACATTAACGGAAATCGTACGACAAATAAAGACGGTAGCTGAGAAGGTTCTAGCTCTTGCGCACGGCTGGGGATCAAAGTAAGATTAAAGAAAAAAATCTCATCTAATCTTATGCAGAATATAATTTATTACATTTATTAAATTACAATTCTATTCATACTTTTACTTTTTTTTTATTTGTACAAAAATCAAAATTGTAACGCATCATTATTCTTTGCGCACAAAAGAAGAGACTCGCCATTCATTCACTATTAAGCGGACAATTATAACTTTGTACAAAAGAAAGTTTATTTTCATGCTGCATATTCAATATTTAATTAACCAACGTACATTCTGACAGATACATATGTTGATTTATAAGATGTTTGCAGCTATTATTAAATTATTTAATAAAAAAGACCTCGCTTAGATTAAAAAACTTGCACGAACCAATCTCAAAATGAAGCATCAGATACTGCGATCAATCGCGTAGTTAGTCAACATGTTATCGGTGCAATTCACCAATCGCTAATGATGCGCGTATTGTTTTACAGAGCTGTATGGATCGGAGGGCACAGTGCTGGCGCACATCTCACGGCAAGCCTTCTGCACGATCGGAATTGGTTTGATCTAATGGCAAGGCACGGATATCGAGACTTACTCAAAGGCCTCGTACTGATCAGCGGTATCTATGCACTTGAGCCTCTCCTTCGCACGAGCATCAACGAGCCGCTTAAACTAACTACGTCAGATTTGTTTACAATATTTTAATTTTTTGGATTTTTAGGACAATTTTTTTTTAAAAAATTACAAAAAAGTTGTCATAAATCGTTAAAGTTCGACATTGATTCATTTTGTGCCCTTTGATTTTCGTAGACATGAAAATTTCCTCATTTAAAGTTGAATTGTTCAAGTTAATATTGCTAAAACATTATATTAGTTTATAACAATGCAATGAATTTTTAAACAATTTAAATTTGATAATTAAAAAAGATTTAGTTTTCAAAATCTACAGAACTTTAAATTTAATAATTACTGACGTTAAATGTAGTGTAAATGAACTTGAAAAAATAAATTATACACAATTTTCTTTCTAATAATCTGAATCAATGACTACTTTATATCTTTTGACTACATTAATATATATACTATCATATACTATGTACAAGCAGCAGATTGTAAATAAGAATAACCTTTTGCAGAGACGAAATAAATTCGTATACATTTGCACCTCTGAACCCACTTGATAACAATGAGAAAACTTTGGATTCAGTACGCGACATAAAAATCATTGTAACTGTAGGAGAATGTGATTCTCCAATCTTTATTGAAGAATCTCGACGCTACGCACGCGTAAGTACATATTTAGCCTATTATTAGTTTTTTACTTTTTATCATGAATTTTAGTCGATAAAATAATCACATACCAAAAATAAAAAACAAAACGTAATAGTAAAAATAAAAGCTTATGAAAACACATTTTTGTTTTCAGAAACTAATGGGATTGACGGATCACGTTGAATTTCTCTTACTAAGGCACAACATCGATCATTTCGACATTGTAGAGAATCTTATCAACAATGAATTTGCATTGTCAAAAATATTAATTAGTAATATACAAAATACATTATAAGAAAATTAACGATTTGTAATATTAAAAAAAAACCTAATAACAATTTCATCTTTTTCGAAGGTTCTATAAAACCGTAAGCAAACAAAAAATTAAACTACTGAATTAATTTAACTTTTAAACGAATAAGGATTATTTCTCCTTTTCTGGTACGTGCAATGATTTCTATTTATATGTGCAGGGATTCCGTTTGGTCTTATGTGCACATTATTCATAGGGCGAACGTGATTTATATTTATATCTGGTCTTCTTTGTTGCATTACATTATTTCTATTAACTAGATTGGGGCTCCAGCGATGATTTGACGATGAAGACATATTTTGAACCCTTCTTATACTTTCAGCACTATTATTGTTTTGTTCATGAAAATTGTGGCTGTGACTTGACATATTTTTATTCATATTTTCACTAATTCGCCAAGGTTCAACTCTCTTTACATAAATTGGATTTCTATTTTGTTTAATAAAAGCTGGAATATGACTTGTGATTCCAGTTCTATTGTTAATTAATGCAGGGTCAAATCTTTCTTTTGCACTTTTTCCTCCATCTGGATAATACCGAATTGCATTTGGCGGCGTGTGTTTAATTACGCCACCACACGTTGTTTCTTTACTACTACTACTACTGCTACTGTCCTTCCCATTGCGAATTACTGTAACGTTAGCTTTATCAATATTTTTTTTAACAGCTACAGGATTAATTCTTATCTGCTGAGGTGTAACGGTATTGCTTTTTTTCTGAACTGATTCTGAAGGTTCAGGATTCGGCAAAGTTTGAAGTACTTGTTGTATCGGGAGTTTGAAGTTTTGCTTATTTTTTACTGGAGATAAAGAGTCCTTCCAAGAATCAGGTTTTTTCGCAAAAGAACGCACTTTTATAAATGATGAGGATGCATCTTCTGAGGTAGATCTGCTTCTGTTAATAGGATTAGCTGCATTTAATTTATCTACAATTGAAAATAAACAAAAAAAAAAAAAAATTAGTAAAATAATCCAATTTTGTAATATGCACAAGTAATATTTAAATTTAATACAATTTTTATGAAATATAGTAAATAAGACACGTGAGCGTCTTCCCACACGGCGTGTGGAAAAATATATTAAAAAATTGTCTTTAAATTACTAATATTACATTTTAAGTAATTAAAATAAATACCTAGAATATTTTTTGTTGCAGTAGATTGTTGGATCCTATTAAACACATCTTGGATTTGAATAGGTTCTGTACTTTTATTGTTGTTACTTAGAATATTACTCAAAACGGGAGTTCTTCCAGACAACCTTTCTTGAATATTTAAGTTTTTTAAATAGCTTATTGAACTTTTTTCAGAAACTTTAGATTTATCTTCATTTTTGGAAAAGTTTTCCGTACTATTTCTGTTATTGCTATTAATATTTGAGGTTGTAGAAATACTTTTTGTTGGATCCTTGTTTAAGATTTTATCGCTACAGCTTTCTATTCTATTATTTCCTTTTGGCTCTGATTCAAGATTTACAGTTGTAATGTGACTATTTGGATTGGTTTTAACATAATTGTATGTTTTCTCAGTAATATCTTCAAGATCTTCATATTGATCAATTTCTAATATACAATCATCATAATTTGTAGATGAATAATAATTTTGAAGTTCACTTGCATCAACTGCATTTGTATTGGATTTATTGATAAAATTTTCTTCGTCATCACTTATTATTTCAATATCATCATCATCTGGTATAAGTACAGTACTTACTGTATGACTTTTTATATTATCATTATTTTCTTTACTTGTAATATCCCCATTTTTTTCAATCTGTTTTTCAAACGTATTTTTTTCTTTCTCATCCATTTGTTTTTCTTTTTCAATCTGTACCTCATCTTCATTTTTTTCTTCATCGTCAATTTGTATTTCATCTGCATTTTTTTCTTCATCGTCAATTTGTATTTCAACTGCATTTTTTTCTTCATCTTCAATCTGTATTTCAACAGTATTCTTTTCTTTTGCTTCAATCTGTACTTCATCTTCGTCTTTTTCTTTCGACTGTACTTCAATATTTTCTTTTTCCTTCGTTTGTACTTCACCTTCACCCTTCTCGCTTTCTACCTGCATTTCAACTTCATCCTTTTCTTTCTCTTCTTCGATTTGCAATTGACCTTCATCACGTCTTTCATTGATCGGTATCTCAGCTTCATTATTTTCTTTTTTATTCATCTGTATTTCAACTTCATCCTTTTCTTCTCCTTCAATCTGTACCTCATCTTCATTCTTTTTTTCTTTTTCAACCTGCATCTTATCTTCCTCCTTTTTTTCTTCTTCAATTAGCATTTCACCTTCATCTTTTTTTCCTTCTTCGACCTGCAATTGAACTTCATCATTTTCTTCATCATTTTCTTCATCTATCTGTATTTCAACTTCATTGTTTTCGTTTTTCTTCATCTGCATTTCAACTTCATCCTTTTCTTCTCCTTCAATCTGTATCTCATTTTCATTATTTTTTTCTTCTTCAATCTGCATCTCACCTTCATCTTTATTTTCTTCTTCGACCTGCAATTGGAATTCGTCATTTTCTTCATTGATCTGCATTTCAACTTCATTGTTTTCTTTTTCTTTCATTTGTATTTCAACAGTATCATTTTCTTCTTCTTCACTCTGGTTTCCAACTTCATTTATTTCTGTATTATTGATTTGTAATTCAATTTCATTTCCACTTTTCTCTTTAATCGGATTTTTGATAACTTCTTTTTCTTTTTCGTTTCCTTTAATCTTGCTTTCAACCTTATCTTTTTCTCCATCTTCTTTTTCATTACTATCAATCATTAAGTTTTTCTTTTTCTTTTTTAATTTTATTTGAACTTCATTTATTTCTTTTCCATTTTCTTTTTCTTTATCCTCTTTATTACTATCAATTTTCAAGTTATTCTTATTTTTTAATTTGTTTTCAACTTGATTTTTCTCTTCAACTTCATCTTCCTCATCACTACTAATAATCAAACTGTTCTTTTTTAATTTTTCATCTATTTCCTCAATACTTTCTGTTTCATTTTCTGTTTCGTCATCAGTTTTATCAGAATCTGTCTTTTGTTGCTCCTTTAAATCCTCTTCAGTTAACTTTTCTTGTTTACTTTCAAATGTTTTGAAAATCTCATACAATTTCTCATCACCTTCCTTTTTATTTTGTCGTAGTTTTTCATTTAACACTGGATTTTTTACTGCTGGATCACCTTCACTTTCATTTTCAATAAAAGATGATATGTATGTTTCACTTTCACGAATTCTTATTTTTTGTAAATAACGACCAACTGCTTTCAAAGCAGGTAATGCTAAAAAATACAGAAAAAATAATTATTTTTTTGTTTTAAAAACATATGTAATAAGACTAATCACCATTATTATTAGAAATACATCAAGTTGATAAAGTAGATGTGAAATAAAAAATTTTAATAATAAATTAATAATTATCTATTTATATTAATGAAAAGATTAAAATACACTTACCAAGATCTTCCATTCTTCTTTTAGTAAGACCAAGACCTCTCTCTTTATTACATTTATTAATGCAATTTAAAATATCACTGTAATCTGGCAATGATATGCACTCAGCAATTGCATTAGGATTTTTTATATGTTTCAATCTGTTCACTTTTCGTATATTAGCATTAATAAAATCAATAATAGTTTCATCCACTGATATTATACCAGTTATTTGATCTGGAATATCTTTTCTTTTCAATTGCTTTCTTAATATTTGCTTTTTTAACATTTTATCTCCTGCTAATTCAGATAATTTTGAGCTTATTAAAACAGCTCTTCTTTTGTATCTGTCTACTTTTATGTATGCTGAGTCACTGTCATCATCAAAATCAACTTCTGCTTCTTCCAATTCTTTAATTTTTTCTTGACACTTTTTTAAAGCATTTTCTAATTTTCGAATTTTATATTTATCATCTTTTGATAACTCAATTTCTTGTTCATCTTCTTCTTGTTCTTTGTCCATTTTTTTATCCTCTGAATTTAATACCTTTGGTAGTTTAATTCTACGTTTAATTTCATCACGAAGTTCTTGTAGAAACAAATAAAAATTATTATTATTTGAAATTTTAAGAGCAATACTATTAATAAAAAGCCTAAATTCATCACTGTCTCTGTCAACCGGAGTTAACTGCTGATAAATTTTGTTTAAATTAGATAATATTTTTCTTGAAATTTCATCATCTTTCTTTTGCTTACAAAGAATAAGAAGATTTTCAAATACATTGTCTAATGGATCTGGTATAGGTACTTTTTGTTTAACAACTAATTGCGGTTTGACAACTTTTTTTGTTTTATTGGATTCTGGAGATATGCTTGATGAAACACTCGCAGATGAAGAGTTTGATTGTTTGGTATTTGCATCCTTTTTTGAGATTTTATTCTCGATTTCATCAAAGTACTTAGATGTACCTTGTTGTACTGATTGATCAAACTTTATATTTTTTTTAATTCCTTGATTTTTACGTAATACATTTGTATTTTCACATTTTGTAGGACTCGTATCTTTGGAAGATTTTGATGATGCATTTGATACAGATCTAGTCAGTTTTCTTTCAAAAACTGTTTCCTTCTCTTCGACTTTACGCTTTTTAGTATTCTCATTTTCTGATGCTTTTAAAGCCAATTTTCTTTTTTTTGCATTTTCAGTAGACTTTCTAACTCTGTTGCCTGTTTTATTACGCTAAAATAAAAAATGTTATATTAATAACGTACCAATCACAAAAAAATGTACGTTTTTACATTAATCTTAGTTTTAATACTTATTGCAATAAAATTTATTGATTACACATTTCTAAACAAATAAACGTATATCAAAGAAATGTACGTTGTAAAAAAATGTATTCATTCTAAAGGTTAAACTGGTACTGGAATATCGAAATTTTAGAAAAAAAAATTGTTATGTTTTAAAAACATATAGTCATAAAAATGTTATTAACCTATTATAGTTAAACTAAAATTTACGCATTTGCTTTTATTATTCTTTTAAATATGTACAAACGTTTAAAAGTTAGCAAAAATAAAACGTTTCCTAACCTTTTCGTTGGAGTTGTCTTCGTCCTCGGACGAAATGAATATAACTTCGCTCATCTTTGATTTCTTGCAATCAACATAGGTAGCGAAACACTTTTCTTATAAAAGGGTGTAGAGAATTTCGCTAAAATCACCCTCACGATATCTAAACTCTTGTCACTTGAATATTTTACAAACCAGTCGTACGATCAAAATTTCCTGTTACTACTCGCAGAAATAAGTACGCTGCTGCTGCTTTTCTACGTGCCTCGAGTGACGACACTAGACACTACAGCGCTGCATGAGCATTGGACGCTAATCCACTAACACAACTACGTGAATCATCGTCAAAACAATGTCCGCACAATTTCAAAGCGTAAGACGACGTCTGACGCATCTAAGAAGAAAGTGTAGGTGTTGTCAGTTGTTACAACTCAATATTTTGTGGAAGTAAAATCTGTAACAAAAATCTTGTTTAAACTTATAATTATTTGTATGTAGAAAATCGATTTTCCATATTCTGCAGACAATAAAAACAAAACAATCAAATATTTACTTTATTGAACTTTTCTAGCTTAACGAATAAAAAAAAGACAAATTTTTATGTATCGATTTATGTATCGTAATTATTTGATTAATCACCAAGAGTCAAAAAGTTGAATGTTGGTGCTTTCAAATCAAATCTATAAAAACTCGAAACTGATTTTGGTAGGAACGTTATACAAACCGTTATAACGAAGGGCAGATTAAGGTCATTCTTCAAAGCAGACTACCAAAAAACTTTATGACAGATGAATTAATGTGCATTTTTCCTTTTAAAATTATCTTAATTTACTGATATTTTTAGAAAATTTCATAATTACATTTTTTTTAACTTTAATGAATGAAAATAATTTATGTAATGATTCCAATAATAGTAACCCAAAGAAATTTTCACTTGAAAAGTATGATTATGATAAAAATATTATGAATGAATTTATATTGCTTTAAAAGATACAGAAAATGAAATTATAATATACAGTTGATGCTTTGAATTTTTTCGCAGAATCAAAATTCGTTTCAAGACACCGCGTGTAAAGTGTACTGTGTAGACGTGTAAATAGGGAAATTATGTACTTTTATTAGATTTTACATATAATAAATAATATAAACATAGATATACGAGCGTAGTTTAATACTTTCTCCGTTATCTCGGCCTCTTTCACCCTGAATCAGCGCACAAAAGCATTTTGACCAACAACCCTACATAAGCGACAATCTTTAGAAATGTAGTTAGTTCATGGTGACGGCAACGCCGTTCATGTTAGGCTTGGAAAGTTGGAACTTGGAAGTTGGAAGGCCGCATTTTGTGTGAGCACAACGTCCTCACTTCACATATATACCTAAGTATCGTTCGCACGTGTTGTTTTTTTGAGTTAACACCATGGCTGAAATAGGTAATTAAAAATCATTAATTTTTTAAATAAATATAAGTATTTTAATTTTGCTGAGTTAACATCTCCGAACGTATTTTTTTGCCTTGAATTATTGTTGTAATTGTATGATGTTTTCTGTTATGATCTAACGTGGAAGCGACACCGTAAACACGTGGTTTTCTTAATTTTCCGATCGCAATAATTTCATAAAGTACATTATAAAACTGAAGCCTTTCAATTTTTATGGAAATTTCATTTTTTAAATTTTGTCTTTATCCTATAAAAAATGACTTTTAATGAATATTTTACTATTTGCATCAGATTTAATTTGATTTTGAGGTTATGTGTTTATAATGCTTGTTGTACTTTCAGAAAAAGAGAAGAAAAAGAATAAAAATAAGAATCTTGGTGAGATCCAAGCCAAGATGAAGTGTCAAGTAGAACCTTCCAATGAAGGTGCTAAAATTGATTGCAAAGATTGGCCATTGCTATTTAAGGTATTAATTTTTTCTTCGTTAAATATTTAATAATTTTGTTTAATAAATTCTGTATTTTATTTTCCCTAGAATTTTGATAAAATGCTTACGAGAACAAAGCATTTTACACCATTGTCATGTGGATCAACTCCATTGCATCGTACATTATCAGAGTATGTTCAATCAGGATGCATAAATCTTGATAAACCTTCTAATCCTTCTTCGCATGAAGTTGTGGCATGGATTAAAAGGATTTTAAAAGTCCAAAAAACTGGACACTCTGGTACTTTGGATCCAAAAGTATCAGTTTGTTTAATTGTTTGTATAGATAGAGCTACTCGTTTAGCTAAATCTCAGCAATCTGCTGGTAAAGAGTACGTGGCAGTATTTAAACTTCACTCTGCTGTAGATAATATAAAAAAGGTAAATATTTTAGTGTTTTAAATAAATTTTATGATTTATAAAAAATATTTATATAAATAATATTTCAGATACATCAAGCACTTGAAAAATTAAGAGGTGCATTATTCCAAAGACCACCTTTAATATCTGCAGTCAAACGTCAATTGAGAGTAAGGACCGTTTATGATAGTTGGTTTTTGGATTATGATGAAGAAAGAAATATGGGTGTCTTCAGAGTTAGCTGCGAAGCTGGTTCATATATAAGAACTATCTGTGTACATCTTGGTCTGTTCCTTGGTACTGGTTGCCAAATGCAAGAACTGAGAAGAAATCGCTCTGGAATTATGTCAGAAAAGGATGGATTAGTAACAATGCATGATATCTTAGATGCTCAATGGCTTTATGAAAATCATGGTGATGAATCCTACCTAAGAAGGGTCATCAGACCTCTGGAATCTCTTCTTGTCAATCACAAACGAATTATTGTGAAAGACAGTGCAGTTAGTATTTAAAATTTATTTTAATTTCTTAAATTATTGATTGAAATTTAATTATTAATTTTTGGGTATTTAATATTCAGTTTTTTATTTTTGATCAAATATTTAAAAAAATTTTAATTAATAATACTTTTGATAATTATGTGATGAAGTTCAAAATTTTGTTACTTATTTGCAACAAAATTAAACTTTTCACTAAATTTTTACATAAAATATAATGGCTCCAAAATATTTCTAATAGTAAATACCTCTATTTAGGTAAATGCTATATGTTATGGAGCTAAAATTATGCTGCCTGGTGTTCTAATGTATGATGATGGCATAGAATTAAATCAAGAAATTGTAATTGTAACTACTAAGGGAGAAGCCGTTGCGCTCGGTAAATATTCTAATTATTTTTACTGCTTGAAAGTAACATTTACTTGATACAGCTAAAAAAAACTCATTTATTTTGATAAACTTAATCCTACACATTTTTTTTATTGTAGCTATTGCTTTAATGACGACTCCAACCATGTCAGCCTGTGATCACGGAGTAGTCGCCAAAATCAAACGCGTCATCATGGAAAGAGATGCGTATCCAAGAAAATGGGGTCTTGGTCCCAAAGCTTCTTTGAAGAAACGTCTTATATCAGAAGGCAAACTTGACAAACACGGAAAACCAAATGAAAATACGCCAACGGACTGGTTATCCGGTTATACAGACTACACTGCTGTAAAGGTAATATAAGTTTTATAAAAAAAAATATATAATGATATATAGGTTTTAAGTAAATCATTTTGCAGACTGAAGAAAACGGTGTGAAAGAAGAAAGTAATAATGTTACTGCTAAAAAGCGGAAGCACGAAGAAACTTTGACGACATCGGATGCACCAAATGAAACTGCAGATGCAGACGTAGCATCGCCTAAAGACAAAAAGAAAGAAAAGAAAGAAAAGAAAAAGAAGAAGGACAAGAAAAAGGATAAATCAGATACCGAAGCTGAAACTTCAATGGCTGTTGAAGGAGTATCTGAAGTAAGTTTAACAAATTTTATTAAATTATGAAAAAAGAAAATTTTTTAAAATAAATATTTTTTTTTTCAGGAACAACCTGTAAAAGAGAAAAAGAAAAAGAAAAAGAAAAGCAAAGAAGAACAGCCAACAGAAGAGTGAAAAAAAAAAATAATTTTTAAATGGTCAACAACTTATCTTTATTCTTTTGTATCAAAATGTGAGGATCGCGCGCGCATTTATATAAACAAATTATGAACTATTTTTAAGAATATAATAGCTGCGAGGACGTGATAAACAGGCAAAATAATATTGTGTCTGTGCTGTACAATACTTGGCTTTACTAAATATTGCCAAAGTTTAAGTTCCATTACAATATTCATGGATAAAAGCCAGTGAATGTTAATTTGTAAATAATTACATGTAATAGAATAATTTCATATTCATTCAATGAAAAAATATTATAATATTGCTTCAAATATTTTGCAAGTTAAGGAAGGCTTTTATATCATTATTTTACGTATGAAAAATGTCTTAACAATTTCAGTTACTTATAAACCAAGTTAAATTTATTTTTAGCATGAAAATTAGTTTTTTTATAGAGTTTATAAAAATTGTATGTATGTCGATTACGACGGAGGTAAGGTTTAGATAGTTGGCGTATCATAACGCATGACTACATTAGTTTTGTAAAGACAATTTACTATTTTCATTAAAAATTTAAAAATATACTCAATACATTATTCATTTTTTACAAACTTGCGAGTCAATTGAGTGGATCAGTACAAAAAAAATTGAATGTAATCGGTATTAAAAAGATGTATATTTTTCTTAAATTGGTATTGCAAGTTAAATCAGGTAGTTATTTGAAAACAACGGTATCAAGCATTGCTCCCAAGCATTGAACGATATTGGTTGTCATAAGATTATCGACCTTCTCTTCTAAATGTCGTTTTGGATCTTGTTTACCCACATTTTTAATGGCTAACTGTTCTGGTGTCATCTTTTCTTCATCTTCAAGAGCCTAAAGCAAATTAAATTTTACATTTTACAAGACTGAATATTAAATAATTAGTATCTTGTACAAAATTATGTTATAAAATTACCTTGTTATAATTTTTAGCTAATTCAAGCATTTCTTGAACTACGTTTTCATTAAGTTTACTATGCTCTGAATATTCTGCAAGAGTTAAACCATCCATCCAGGTCTTTTTATGCAGATTCAGCAACATTTTTTGCTCAAGTTCGTTTTTACGATAATTAATACTTATACTATAGTAATGTCGATTCAGTCCATGAATAAGAGCTTGAACGGATGGCTTTTGAAGGTGGCCTAAATTAGACGTTGTTTGACGTGGCTCTTGTCCCAGAACCTATAAAAATATAAATCATTTTCTATAACATTAAATTTTTATGTAAATGATTCTACCAACAGTGAAAATCTTTTATGGAAGTGGAAAAGGTTGCTCCTGATTGAAAAACTTTATTTCCCCAATGTTTTGATCCCTCTAATAATTATTATCAAGACAACAAAAATTGTATATTGATTACACTGAACATTTTTTGCCTTGATAAGGACCATTAGTGGGTCAAAACTCAACAACAAAATAAAGTCTTTTGAACTGTAATGACCAGTAATTTAATTCCCACCTTTGTAAAAGTAACAAATATGTCTTCACAATTGTAAACTCAATATTGATGTTTTCATTACCATTTCATTTAATTTTACTTAAATATAAAATTAAGATTTTACATGTTTATTTATATTGCAAAGAAATTTTTTCAATTTCATTTTAATTTATTTAAAATATAAATTTTTAATTTTTAAAGTAACAAAATATTCACTGAAAATTGAAATAAAATAAAATTACTCATAAAAATTCACTTACCATCATATTTGGATTAATTAACCTAAAAGCATCAATAACAACTTTCCCCTTTACTGACTGAATGGGATCAATTACTACTGCAACAGCCCTTTCGCTGAGAGCTTCAAATGATTGTTGTGTATTTATATCCACTCCAGAAAGCCAGCATCCAAAACCAGGATGGGAGTGGTACCAGCCTACTACCATTTCTGGTCTACCAGTCTGTTTGAGCATATCCAACATTTTTGCTTGGAATACTGGGTCAACAGCTTCTACACTCACACCCTAAGATAGTAAAAATTGATGTAAAACACTATAAAACATTTTAAAAATTATAAAGAGTTAACTGATAAAAACTTACAGTTCCAGTTTGTGGCATAGCAAAAACATCAATAACTCTGACTGTGTAATCGTCAACAAATTCACCAAGCATAAGACCCATAACTTCCATGGGTACACCAGCACGTCCATGTTTTAGCATTTTCAACAATGCCAAGGATGAAATATAAACCTTTAATGAACATTAAAATGATTAATTAATCTTAGATATAATTTATTTGACAAAGAATAGTGTATGTTAATTTTGTACCTGTTCTGCAGTGTCTACAACAGGAGCATCTGAAGGCGGAGGGGCCTGATTTAATCCTGGCATACCAGTTCCTAACCGTAGGATTCTATCCATGTTTATTGTTTATAAATACACTGAAAAGAAAATATTTTTGAGAAAAATCTATTTTAAAGAA
Source organism: Ormyrus nitidulus (assembly GCA_900474335.1). Classification (NCBI taxonomy): domain Eukaryota; kingdom Metazoa; phylum Arthropoda; class Insecta; order Hymenoptera; family Ormyridae; genus Ormyrus; species Ormyrus nitidulus. The sequence goes on along the minus strand of UCOL01000011.1, from coordinate 125,205 downwards.
AAGTAGGTATCACAAGTGAAAAGTTACAACTCATTTCATTTTTAGGTTATAAAGCGTTACCACTCGATTCAAAGACTCGAATAACAAGAAATTCAATCTGGGATTAAAAAAAATAAAGATCTGCATATTCTACTTACATTAAAAATTATGCCGGCGGTTTGTTAACACTATTTAACTACGAAGTACTCAAATTATCAGTCGGCCACAATAGACGCAAGGCATCCCTTCAAAAAGAAGCGCTGACAGTCTCAAATCTGCAACCTCACGAGAGAGTATTGTGGTGTAGCTTGTAGCCGATGTGTGCGTACGCCCACTGGACGCGTTACAATTATGAGTTATGCAATTCTGACGAAAAAATACTGTATGCATTTATTAACAAAATGACTGCACTTGTTTTTTGTTGACGGGAGGAAAATTTTTTATTTTTGTAATTTCTTTATAAGGTATTGAACGATCGAGTTATCCATTCTCGTAAAAAAAAAAGTACCAAGTAACGAGGTGTTTATTCGAGTTTCTAATTTAATGTTCACTTTAAAGATTTTTATGAAGTATAGACATCTTTAATAGACAAATTTTATCGTTCGCGGGTTATTTTTTCATATTTCAATTATTCGCATTGACATAATTATTGACGGTCATTGACCTGTTGGATGACTTCAATTTTTAAATTTACAAAACTTGTGAAAAACATGATTTACTTAAATTAACTATTGTATTAGTTGTAAATTATTCTTGCAGGCTTCATCCCGAGTAATGATTCACGTGCTGTGAGAGGAAACATGATATATTTATGTACTTTATTATAAGCATGTTGATATAAAAAATATTTTCTATAAAAATCGTAAAATTTTATTATAATATTATATTTTTGTTAATTATTAGTATTATTAATTAATTATATTTTGTATACTGGGCTACAAGCCCGTTTTTCCAATAAATAAATAAATAAATAATTATAAAAGGTCAAAATGCAATTAAAATTATTGAAAATATAAAATAAAACAGGTGTACCTACTTTCTTAATCTAAAAGTGATATGCTCACTGTTAAGAAGCAATAACATATCCGAGGAAGAAATATATTTTTATTTACGTGTTAAATTATCTACATAACAAATTTTTCCATATAATTTTTTAAGGACTATTTGAGGTGTTAAGAAACTAATAAATTCATTACATTTGCATACTTTTATTTTTAAACATACATTGTTATGAAAAAAAAAGTCTACATGTTATAAAATACTTAAAATTGTTACACATGATTTACATAACTGGTAATTAAATTTCAGTTACTATATTATTTTTATCGTTGAAAGAATGTCATTGAATAATATTTGGAGTGAGACATACTTATTGTCAGAGAAAGTACTTAATTCTTTTTCTAAAATTCAGTCCGAACATCGTCAAAATCTACTACCACTCTGTAGCGGCGTACAATATACTTTCAAAGTTTAACAATTACTACTTTCAAAGCTCCTACTTTCAAAGTTTAATAACTATTAGTTGCCTAAATATAAAAAGCTCACTATTATAAATTATAAGGAATTAGTCAAGCGCGTTAAATGCATAACGCATCTTTAAAAATAAAAGCAATTCCGTTTTCAATCTGCGAGACGAATATGTCCATCAGTGAGATTTGACTACTTGATAGCCGCATTCACGTAAAAAAATCTATAAAAATTACATAATAATACATAAACGTGATTTAAAAAAAACAAGTTTGTCTTTCAATAATATTTAAGATAAAAGAGTATCTTCAATCAAACGAGAAATCCACCTTTATAATATATACAAGAGGTAATGAATTAATGTACAGGGCCTTGAACTTATATAAAAACTAAATTAAAAAAGCTCTACCACAAATATTAAGCTCTATAAAAATAATTCACAGATCATCTTGGACGGCAATGTTGGTTCGGGAGCTAAAGTCAGTGTCGTGCTATCTCATCAAAAAGAATCCGAGACTCGTCAGGGTCAAAAATAAGCTCAACAGCGTCGTGGGTGTCAGAGAGGAAGCCGGATTGCATCCATTGGAGTTGCAGGTGAAAACGCAGGTTCGGTAGCTCAGCTTGTCGCCGGGTTGCTTTACGTAATCGCAGTAGTTGCCCAAGTCCACCGAGGAGCAGAATCTCTTGGTTCCAATTCCACCTGCGAAATTTTCAAGTTTCATTTGGAATTTTTGTTTTTAAATAACGAGAGCACTTCAGTCCCAAGAATAAATTTTTACTTTCATGCAGGGAGAAAGCACCGATAAAAGGATCGAGTCGAGCTGGATATTTTTAGTTGCAGTTACCGAGAGCTTCAAAATAAGTCGCCGAAAGGACTCGGATATATAGAAGTTATCGTAGATTAATTGATGTACATGACCTGTTTCCAGATGCTTGCAGTTTTTATTTCACGTATATAAATAGGGCTTTGCCGCGCGAAATCTTTTAATAAATTTGATACGGAATTAGATTTTTATTTTTAAGAAGGACTTCAAGCATAAGTTTTAAATTACAACTTCTGATTTAAAATAAAAAATCAAATCAAAGGAAATTTCATATTCCTAAGATTTTTATCGGTACTTTCTTTGGTACATTAACTACATCAGTCGAAAACCAAACAAGCGGTAAAAGAGCAATTTGTGCAATTAAATTTGAAGCGCCAACATTCAAAAGGACGTAATCGCAGGCAGCCTTAAATAAAATCCAAAGCAATCCAAATCTTCGCGTGCAGGCTGTCCAGCAAGAACAAGATAAAACCTCGAGGCATTCAATATATTTCTGAAATATAAGAGAGACCTCCGTATCGTCCGATGGTCTTAATACAGTACTGCGCCTCGAACACGTGATTGCAGTTTCTCGGCTGAAGGTAAGCCAGTACCAGCTCGTTGTTCTCGCACATCCATTCGTCGGCGGATGTGCACTGATAGCAATCCAGGGTTAAAGCTCCAAAAGCAGATACGAAATTGGTTAGTTATCGAAAGCTGCACGCATGTTAATTATAATGTATGTTAAATCTTTTATGATACATCTGACGTATTAATACCGCAACCTTTCGTTTCCCCGTGTAGATATTGTTATTGAGTCAGAATGTAAAATAGAGTCTGAGTTTAAAAATAAATAAATACGATCGACTTGTAGGGAAGTAAATAATCATTTATTGACTTCGCTATGATTTATTCGCCATCATTTATTTTTAAACACTAAATGAAAGCAACGGTTAGTTGTTTTTTTTTGTTAAAGTTAGAACCTTCTCCACAGTTGTTAATTAGCGTTACAATTAGAACCTTCTCCGCAACGTTTTCCTTATAAAAATGTATTTTACCCTCGAATCGACCGATGTGCTTGATGCAATATCTAGCACCGTAAACATCGTCGCAGGGCTCTGGCTCGATCTCGTAGCCGTGAGTGAGAAACTCATTGCACAAAAACGGCCTAGAACTATTCGTGCTTACGCACCGATAACAATGCAGGCCGCTAGCTGCGGAAAACAAATAAGTTAAATGTAAATGAGAAATATATTTTCGTTACGACTTTACCTCGAAGGGAATAAACTAATGAGATGCTTAATTAAAAGTAAACCGGAAGATGAAAATGGTATATACTTTTTTTTTCTTTTCAAAAGGGATGTTGTATTCGTGAAATAATTTTGCTTTGATTTTTAGTACCAAAATATTCTGGGCGAGCATTTCGTAAAATTATCAGTATTTTCTATTGATATTCCGAAAATCAATATAACCGATGCACGAGAGCATCTTAGCATGAATGAACAGATAATATTACGTTTCAAAAGCTCACTGAAACGATAGTGGTACCCTTTAAAATTGACGATTAAAATTTATTTCCTCTAAAATTAAATAACACAAAAGTTTTTAATTAAAATTCAGGAAAACTTTCTGCCAAGAATCATTCGAACTTTTTAATTTTCCAACGGATATAATTTTAATAAAGTAGGACACGAGAAAACGCAGAGTTCTTCAATTTTACTCGAAATGCACTAATTAAATAAATATCTATTATCTTCATTCTAATTAATTTATTAAATGGTGCCCTCGAACAGAGTCTGCGCGTGTTTATAATACATATTAGAAATAGTTCTCGGAGTCCTGTTAAATAGGACTACCTCTTGATTAAGAGGGCAGTAACTAGTTCCGAAACTATGCAAGTTTAGCATACGTACGGTGATTATATTAATTCAGTGGACTTCCATCGATGCAATTGCGGTTCGTAAGAGGCGAAAAATTTTACAGAATTTATCCTCAATTTTCTGCTAAGTGTTTGGAATTTAAGTTACAACGAATTACCGAATATATTATTACTACCAGTGGAAAAACAATGAATAATGCAATTATTCCGAGGCACATGAAAATCAACATTCCGGTTCCCGAAATATTATTAGGCATTTTTTACTCTACGGAAAAATTCCGTCACTTCCGTATATAATGATACTTAATTGCGTCAATCAGTTTCTTTCTATCGTTTCTTATACTTTCGAGAACCGTAGAAAATAAATGACTTTAAACCGCGACGACGGTGCGTTATCTACCTGTCACACTTTCAAAAACGACTGCCTTGCCAAAACCTTTCTCATATTATCCCCAATAATTCATCGATCGGCGAGGACGTAAACAAAACTCTCGGCTCCACAGTAATTTAAAATCAAAGTGTCCCGGGAAAAATCGGCGCCACACGAGTACGGCCGATTCAAACGCACAGGTGCCGCGCCGAACCAAACGGCCCCCCCGACAAAGTCGTTACGGTAAAAAAACTCCATCGTAAAAACAGGTTATACACCCAGCGAGCAGTCGTAAACACGCGAGAAGCGATCAGCTTCGAGTCTTTCTCGACCCTCGAAAAATAAAAAAAAAAAACCTCCGAGAAGCCCGTTTCGTAAAGAAAGCCCCGGCAGAGCCGATCGTCGAAGGATCGGCCCTAAAAAATTCATATTCCAAACGAGAGAAGACGCCGATCAGCCCCGCCCAAGTGGCGGCCGCTCGTTTCCCAGGCCACGGACTCACCTGCGTCGAAGCACAAAGCAGCGACGAGCAGCAGCAGCAGCAGCAGCGGGACGAGCGAAATCGGCGAGGCGGCCGAGCTCCTCGGCTTCGCGGCGCCCATTTTCGGCGGCCGAAATCGACGGAGATCGCTTGGGGTACCCGTAAAAAGCGGGACAGGTTAACGGACGGGAACGCGCGAACGGGAGGCCTGCGAGAGACTGCAGGCGCGCGCGAGGCCAAGACTGCGCGGCTCGCGACGTAGGTAACGTATAGGTGGGTGGAGGGGACGCGAGGCAGAGAGCTGCCTGCCTGTGCACGCCCGCGTCGCTCCGACGCCTTTCTTTTGATCGCTGTGGCGGCCGCAGGCTGCTCATTTCCAAGCGCGGAGCTTTGACTGCTCTCTGTTTGGCCAGCCGGTTTATTTGCTTCGTTCTTTAAATTTGTGTGTTTGGAGGAGAGCGGGTTTTAGACGTTTTGAGTATTGGCCACTTTCGGCTGGTGTATGTTGGGGGTGCTGAGAGTTTTTATTTATTCGGTGTCTAATATTGCACGCAGTTCTAGAGTACCGATCAACTACTCTTCTGGTACTTCTTGTACTAGAAGAATAGTTTTGGGTACAGAGTGAACATCGCTTTTTTACTTTTTACATATTATATGAAAATTTGAGCGTTTTACTCGACAGTCTTAAATAATCACAATAGTTATCGTAGCCAGATAAATCCAAAAATAAATTGCTGCATTATTTTAATCGTGAGTTTATTAGATAAGACTGGTTACAAAGTCTTAATCCAAAAACATTTTCTTTAAAAATTCAGGGAAATTTTCAAACTCAACTCGAACGTGAGGCCCTGCGTGACTCTCCGCGCAAGGACCTTCAAAGGTATAACCTTATAGGGACCTTATTATCTAGACAGGCAGCCTGACATCGTTTTTTCTCAGGCCTGTGGCCCAGTGGTTAGTGCGACAGCCCGGTATGGAAGAAAGTGGGCGAATCCCCCTGGAACGCCAAAAATGTTTTTCTTTCTTAATCTTAAGAAACAATAAAACTATTAATTCGCTGAAAGGACCTCGAGAAGGCGTCCATGTGATCTTATTTGCCTTATAACAATTAATAATAAATAATACTCGATAGAATTTTGTTTCAATAGTATATGCATATAAGATGCTTGTTTTATTAAAGTTAATTCAAGTATTACAAAAAAATATACTTTCTGTGAGTTAACATCAATTTTAACGGTCGCCTTTTTGATCGACGCTTATAAAGTATTTTAAATTCTTCAACCATAAAAACAGATTATTTACTACTAACTGCAATGAGCATCGAAATATATCCTGCTGTGGACTTGATTATCTAAAAAATGATAAATTAATTTTTTAATTGTTTAAAGGGTGTAAATTAAAAAAAAAAAAAAAAAAAAAATTAAAAACGTCTTAACTTACACTACAATATGTTGCTAAAGACATATCTAATATTTTTCCTGCTTTAATTTGCCTAGATTTCTTGGATACAATCATCATAGGTAAAAGAGATCGCACATTTTCGTGTGACAGCAAGTACCATTTGCATTTATAAATGGTATAAAATACTTCTGCACTCTAAAAATGAATAATTTATCAAGTAATATAGGTAATAATAAATTACCTGTTTCAAAATAATTTTTCAAAATAGCAACTTACACGGGAAGCTAATGTTTCGCTGGCAAAGCAATCCACAAGCGTATGTATCATCATCGTAAAAAGCGTGCCAATAAGTGTAATTATTTGAAGGGGCGTTGGCTTGTCCCCTGTATTGTTAAGAATCTGCAATAACGTAGTTTCAATTAAAGCATTAAATTATTTTTGTGCAGTATAATTAAATGTACATTTTATTGAAGGTAATAACTTAATGTCTTTTTGTCAGAAGATAAATTATGTTTTATTTTAACATCAAAACTTTTTAAAAAAGTTCAAAAAAAATTTTAAACACTTTTCACTTGACTTACGCCCAAAATCTGAAATCCCAAGCAGCACACCATCACAGACATGCAAAATATTTGCGCTGCAATCACAAAGCTAACGCCTTCTCTATCGCAGAAACCATCCCGGCAGAAAGTAACACTTACACTTAACTCTAAAAACACTTACTAAATACTCACGATAATTAAGCAGCTTACGCGGAAAGATGCACGTGCCTCTCTACGAAAACCCCCAGTCCCCTATCGATATCCCGCGCTCCAGCCCGACCAGCCATCTCGCCGCTCTTCGCCACGAATCTCGTGATGTCGTTGCCCAGAATCTCGTACTGAGCACTCGCGTGGAACACCAGAGCGCCGAAGTAGTCGTCGGGAACGGAGACGGCCAGGCCGACGAAGAAGCTGCCCAGCAGCTGGAAGAAGTACGCGGCCGCGAAAGCCGCGCCCCCCGAGCAGTCGCGAGGGTAGTAGGACTGCACGAGGAGGTGGCGCTCGCCGTGGTCGGTGATGTTGTTGATGGCGCGGAGATTGAAGCCCAGCAGAGGGGCGACGACGAAGCCCGCGTAGCAGAGGGCCATCACGCTGTAGTCGGCGATGGTGACGAATCTCGCGCGGGACGCGCCTCTCCTCATCGTTTGGAACTCCCAGGCGCCGCTGCAGGCGAACCAGTCGTTCAGGATGGACTGGACGACTGGCCGCAATACTTTCTTGAAAAGAGGATTCGTCGCCGTTAGTCTTTTGATAAGAAGAGTTAGGATTTATGTGAAGAGATAATTATTGCAGGTCAGTTTGGAGGTACGACAAGGATTTTTTGGACTTAACAGTATGTCGATTACATTACCTTTTGTATTCTGCCAAGTGAAGAAGAGCTTTACGCAAGAGGTGAACGCCGGACAACTCGTCAGGAGATTGTCAATGGCGAGTGGCAATTCGTTAATGACCAAATAAAAGGCGTACATTTGCGGGAGAAAAAGGCCCAGAAACATTACTGTTATCATAAAAGGCACCCTTAACAACGTTTGAAAAGATCTCGAACGGACATCTTCGTCTAGCGGCCAAATTCCCATGAATCGGAGTCCAGTACGATTCAAGCCCACAGCCCAGTCGAAATTAGCTTGATTCGTTAAATTTTATTTATCATTTATGGGTATATATGTATATGTATAATATATTGCGCAAATAATTTCAAATTTTACCGTGAAGTAGATTCTTAGACGATTCTTGCATTGTTTATTATATTTTATTATATATTTTTTAACGAACTTCAATAACGGGAAGAATCTTATGTTAAAAAAAAATTGATAAAAAAATATTCTCTAATTTATAGTTATACTTTTGTTTTCGAATATGTATATTTATTCAATTGTCATTTTCGAAACGAATAAAAATGGTCACATTTTGAGGAATTAATCACAGCTATAAGTTACTGCAAGCCAACATAAGTTTAGGCAATGAATGCTGCCTGCAAGAAAATCACGGACGACACTAAAGACGAAAAATAAAGGGAACGGCGAAGGGAGTAGGTGTGAAGGAGGTGGGGATAAGCTCGAGCCATCGAACCTTTGCGATATAATTAGTTTTGCATAATTTACGAGGTGGCAGTCTGGAAAGTTTTTCTAGTTTTATACGTCGTGTAATAAAGGCGAAAAGTTTCATAAAGTGTTGCGTGACGATAATATTTGTCGCATACCTTCATTGTACCTAATATTCTTTTGTCGTAAGCGAAGCTCTCGTAGAAGCTTTTTCTTTTCCGAGAGAATTTATATTTATTAGAGCAAAATTCACTTTGCGGCTGAACCAGTCGGAGCTTACGTTCATTTAATGCAAAAGTTAAACGTTATAAGTAATTCATGAATTATTTTTAAGGAGGAATCGAGAATCTAAAATGATTCGAAGTACAAACTTGAAAATATGAATATTCGTATAAGCTTCTGAAAGCTAAAAATCTAAAGAAGTGATCAGATTATGGATACATATTAAAGTTGGAAAAGGTAAACATTTTTAAACGTACATACTTACGAAGAATTGACACTGTAAATTTATTAATTTGAATCTAAAAATTGCCAATTTTTAATTCTCGTTAATTTTTCTGAAAGACGATAAAAATTTAAAAAAATAACTGGGTGTAGACGCTGTAAATGTGAACATTAGGAATGGAAATTCTTGCTTAAGACGTATTTTTCAAGAAGTATAGTTATATTTCTATTTTTTGTTTTAACATTTTTATGTACATTTTTTACAAATGAGAATGAAATCGCCCAAAGCTTCACCTGTTACTGACTGCAATCAACATAGAAATATATCCTAGAGTAGACTTTAAAATCTGCAAATTCATTTAGTAAGAATTGAATTGTTCGCTGCAGCAATTAAAATTACCGAATATGTATTTAAATGATATATACGCACGTTACAGTAAGTTGCCAATGACAAGGAAAAAATTTTGCCCGCCGTCAATTTCTGCGGGATTCTCGAGATCATCATCATCGGAATCAAATCTCGAGTACTGTATTGCGGTACCAAGTACCACCTGCTTTTGTAAATGTTATGAAATATTCCTTCGCTCTAGAAAGCAAAAAATAAGGCAATTGAACTACTCTTATATCGGAGAAAAATGCTCATTTGATAGGCAATATATTTCCTCACCCGAAAAACGAGAATTTCCGTGGCAATGCAATCGACGAGAGTGTGCATCATCAGAGTGAAAAGTGTTGCAACCAAAGTAAGCACTTGAAGCACGGAGGGTTTGTCCACACTGTTGCTGAACATCTAAAACAGCGGCTTAAGATATTGTGGTAAAAGTAAATAAAGTAAACAAATTTGCAGATTTTTTATAATGAAACTTCATCTGTATCATTGTTAAGGAATCAGATGGCATTTAAAACTTATGGAAACTTACGCTTAATATTTGAACTCCTAAGCAACAGACCATAACGGACATGCAAAAAATTTGCGCCAAAATGACGAAACTAAAAGAGTGCTCAATAGCAGAAACCATTCTGTAAATATTATGTATATTGTATATTTAGGTGTCATGACAGTATTTGCTGAATTTTATACATAAAAGTAAAAATAAATATCTTAGATAGGTAAGAATTTCTTTATATTTATTAGCACTCGGGTCAAAATATTTCTATATTTTATTCCGTCAGCGAAAGGATTAAAAAGGTTTTTTTGAAATTAAAAATTACCACCATCAAAAAATTGTTTCATATATAAGAACAGTGTTTCAATGGCTGATGCGTGGTGTCATTTAATAAAGGAACTAAATAATTAAGCTGTTTAGCTTCTGCCGCAGCTCCGTAATACCATTTTATCAGATATTTACAGGCTATTAAAATATTACAGCTATTAAAAAAAAGGACGAAATCTCACCTCATCAGATGCACGTGCCTGTCAACGAAAACTCCCAACTTCCGATTAAAATACTTCCTCCTCCGCTCGCCGTTCGAGCGCTCGTCGTCCTCTCTTATAAAATTCTCGACCTCGTTACCGAGCAGCTCGAACTGCGCGCTGGTGTGAAACACCAGGGCTCCGAAGTAGTTGTCGGGTATCGACACGGACATCCCGATGAAGAATCCCGCTATCAGCTGCGAGGCCTGCGTCAGCTCGAAATTCGGACTAGTCGAGTAGTCGTAAGGCAGGTAAGACTGGACCATCAGGTAGTGCTCCCCGTAGTCCGTGATGTTCGAGATCATACGAATGTTCAGCCCGAAAATCGGCGCGAACGCGAATCCCGCGTAGCAGCCGCCCAAAACCGCGTAGCCGCTCAAGGTGAAGAGTCTGGCTCGAGCCGCCTCCCTCTTCATGGCCCGCAGTTCCCAGCCTCGCTTCGGGCGCAGCCAGTCTCTGCTGACGGATCGGATCACCGGCCGTAGGACTTTCTTGAGCGAGAGAATTGAAAAAAAAAAAAAATGTTACGTATCGTCGAAAATAGTCAGAGTAGTATCGTGCGTACCTTTCTTGCTTCGCCAGACGAAGAAGAGCTTCACGCAGGAAGTAAGCGCGGCGCAGCTGGTCATCAGGTTGTCAATGACCAGCGGCAATTCGTTGATGACCAGAGCCAGAGCGTACATTTGCGGCAGGAACAGGCAGAAGAACATGGCTGTTATCATGAAGGGGACGCGAATTTTTAGAAGCACTTTGTCCGCGTCCTCGTCGTCCGGCCAAACGCCCATCAGACGCAAGCTAAGACGATTTAAGCCCAACGCCCACTCGAAATCTAAACTTTTGCGGTACTATATTGGAGCTTACGATAATTTAATGATAATTTAGGTGCAGTTTAAGTGCGATTCAAATGCTATTCCTTACCTTTGAGATGCTTTTTTTCCAAATCTGACATTGTCAATACATTTCGACTAATATGATTTATTTAATAAATAAAAGTATATTAAAACATGATCTGCCCCACATTTGAACTTATTTCTTTCAACAATTCTCTTTTTTATTTATGTAGGATATGTAATTTGCTTGCATCAATGTTTTTTCCTACCAGCACTTCGTCACATTCCTCTTTGTACTTCCGAAAGATTTGCGACAATGCAAAGGGGGTAAGATACGAGAAGATGGGAGTATAAGTACCTTGTCATCAAATTGTACATAATTTAGGAATTAAGCGTCCGCCTGACAAATTGCGCGAGTTTCATAAGTAGAATTGCGGGATGAAAGCTCGCGTGAGGGTAATTTTTTCTTCACGCGCATTTCTTCGACATTATTAGCTGCCGTATAAGTGAAACTTTTGTCGCCGCACGTTGAGAAATAAAAGTATATTGCGCAGCTTATCTTATAGGCTGTTAAAAATGGATGGAAAAGCTTTCTTTCCGTGGGAGTACGCGAAAATACAGAGAAAAAGAATACTTGGCAGATGTTGTATTGTGTTAATTTTAAAATAGTATTTTATATGATGTGATTGATTGTGAAATGATTATTCCAATTGGAATGAACTCATCTATCCTGACAGTGAGCTATTCATCTTTATCGACTGATCGGTATTATTTTCAAGAAAACTACTACAGATTATTATTTTTTATTATGTGTTCATATATTATACGATTGATTATAGGCCACAATTTGTCTTAAATCAATTCAAAATCAAAACCACTAATCTTTATATTTAACAATTTATTATTTGCTTTATTGAATATTATTAATTATTTTTTAAAACAATTTCATATTAATCATATTACATTGGGGTAATTTAAATTTACATAATTTTACGAAATGTTACATAAGTCTGAAATCCTTTAACTATATAATTTAACATAACCATTAATAGCTGCATATTATTCTTAGGCACATTTTTTATTTTTAGATATTATACATTTAAACTATATAGTGATAGTTTTTATATTTACTATAAAATAACTATAATACTATTATAAAAGTACTTACCGGGTTTTACCTGCAAGAATATCTCCAGAGGGCAGAACCGTACAACGTTTGTGAAGTTCAATAATGATGTCTAGTGAAACACATAAAGGATCAAAACAATTTACGGTTTTAAGTCCAAAACTTGGAGGAGGCCCGCATGGTTTAGGTGAAATTTTATTTTAATTTTTGAAGTCAAATAAATCAGATTATGAAATAATTATTTAATTAATTTTGATGTAGAGGTTATGTTATTGTTATGAAGACTTAAAATAATAGATTTTTTGTCACGTATTGTACTGTACTGTAAAACTGTAAAATTCATTACTACATTTTTTCACACAGGAGATCCTGATGACAGATTTTTAAGAAAAGTTGAAAAAGATATTCTTGTAGCTAAAATTGTTAGAGATAGAGCGAGAGAGGAAAAATGTGTTCCCGAAGTCCGAGGTAAATTTCGTCATGAATGTTTATTTTTTTAAGTGAATAATAAACATTTTTTTTCAGAATTCATGGATTGCTGCAAAGAAAGTTCATATGCTATGGTATTTACTTGTCGAAAACAGAATTCAAAATTGAAAGAATGTTTAACTTCTTGGTATAAAAATGAGAAATTTTGGGATGAATGTACAGAACAATATTTGCAAGAAAGGTCAGAGTTTCGAAGAACTGGAGAACCCAAAAAAATTAGACAATTCAAAGCAAGAATAGCTAATAATTTTTAAAAAGATTTTATAATTTAAATAGTAAGTTTTTAAGCTTTCTTTATAAATGTTAAGAAAGTACTTTGATTGTTGTTCTGTATAAAGTTACAATTTAATTTTTGATTTGAAACACAATGTAAATGATCCTATACAAAGAAGTAGATATTTTTAAAGCATAAATAAATGCTTATTTAAAATGTATTATAGAAAACTTATTAAAATAATTTTTTATTGTAAATCACATTTTCTATAATTTATAATGAATAGTCATCATCATCAAAATCATCAATACTTTCTGCATTAGCAGAAAATGTATCTATATTTGCTTTCCATCTCCTCCATAATACTTCTTTGACTGTAAATTGTGAAAGTATCTCTGGGGATGATGGAGTTACATCAACTGGAACTGTTGCTGGCCATAGTACTTGTGCGAATAAAATTTCCTGTAAAAATTTTTTTTTTAATTTTAACATACTTTTTTTCATATTATTAGATCAATATTAACACATACTTTTGAAACAGTTTCAGCCAATCTTTGTAAACCAATTAATTTCTTCCACATCATGTTATTTGTTGTTTTATTTTCAAGCCTCTTAAAAGTAACTGCATCCAAAACATCAATTATAACAATATACGAAGAATGATAAGATGAAGGCCCTTCTTTATACAATACTATAAAAGTAAACCGATTTTAATAGTAAATAATAAATCTGTTTGGAAAGCAAAAAGATTTTAAGAAACTTACAAAAATCTCCTCCATATTTTAAAGCAGGTTTTACAACCCATCCTTTGCTTCGAAAATAATGATAAGTAACATATTTTTGCAGAAAAGACTTTTGTTCTTTACAAAATAAATCCCATGTTTGTCCAATACTAAGATATTTTCCATCAAAATCTATCAGTCTTAAACACCCAAGTCCATACATTAGAAAAAAAGTTTCTTCAAATGTAAGATGAAGCGTTTCTCTAACTGGAAAATTTTCATGTTTTATTTTTGGTTTGATATCTGTCAAATAATTTTCTGTATCAGAGTCACTGTCAGGTAATACAATTACCTTTCCTTGTAAATCTGAAATATCTTTGTGATAGTCACTACTAATTTGAATTTCTATGTCTTTACCAAATAACCCACTTTTCTCAAAATTATTTATTTGAAAATTTTCTGCTGTAATTTCACAAATGTCTTCTTCTTCTGTTGAATCCACTATAACTTCATCAATATCTGTGCTTGTTTGACCATTTTGTTCACTATTTTTAATATTATTTACATTATTATCTAAAATTTCAATATCACTAGTTCGTTTTTCTTGATTTGAAACAGATTCTGTATTGTCTGAAATACCAGATTCACAAGCAGTATTAAGAAAATCTGCATCATTATTAAAATCCTTCTCATTATTTTGTTCATCTTTATCTAAAAGTAAGAAAAAAATTTGTTATTCTTGATAAAAAATGAAAAATAATAAATAAAAATATACCCTTAAAAATTTATAATATATTTTGTTGAACAAATTTTTCATCTCTGGTAATACCTTTTTCTGATTCCAGTTGTTTCTCGCTAGGTTTTAAATCTTCATCTTTCTTTTTATTATCAATATATGACTCTTTACTTAATTTTTGTACTTCATTTATCCAGTATTGACGACGTTCCCACTGCCTTTCACGTACTATAGGTGGTGCATCAAAACGAACTTTTCCAAATACTGGATAACTTCTTGATAAAGATCCTTTTCCAAAATATCCCTTTTCATTTTAAACCATTAATAAAAGTAACACAGTAAACAGTTAAATTAATATATAAATATGTTTACCATTTTATGAATTATTTCCATTTCTGTAGGATCAGCTATGCATGAACCTAAAGCTGTTAGGTTTGCATGAAATTTTGTCAATTCACCTTTACTTCCAAATACCAATGGCAAAGAGGACTTTGGTTCTAATCTAGCTTTTTTCTTTCTTTTTGGTTCTCTTAATTCCATTTTTGAAAATTGTTTTTTTCAATTAATAATTTTAAAAAATATTCATCTCATTATTCCTAAAATAACAATATTTTTTTAAATTAAATTTGAAATACATCAAATAAATGTATAAAATTTTTCTACTAAAATTCAATCTTACTGTATAAATATAATTTATTATTGCCTTTACCATGACTTTTACTAATACTTGTATTGTTCAGGCAAAAAATCTTTCATAAAACATTGATTGGGTTATACATACTCACCAAGTTTGCGTGCCAATAAGCAATCAACTAATATACATTTGAACTAACAACTTTCAAGCATTATCTGCAACATAAACTTAATCAAAAAATGAACAACAATGACACTTGTCGAGCTTATCCTCCCATTTTTTCAAAGTTTTCGTAGCTCATTTCACCGGTTCAAGAGTCTATTTTCATGGAACATAACATTATTTTCCAGAAAAAAGCATATCGTGTGTTCGTGTTCGACAACAAAAATGATTAGTTCGGTAAGGAAGATCGCATCTCTATCGGCAACAACTGGCGCCTATGTAGCAGCCGCCGCACATAGCCAGTCAGCACGTCAGCAGACAGACATCGCATATCACACACTTCGTAACTAGGAGTGATATATTCGATAAATTATATAGGCTAGGGTCGCACTCTTTTCCACCGATGTTCTCGGGCAGTAGCTAGCTTCGTGTAACATCGTCATGGCTGCTCCACCGCTCCTTGCTACAAATTTCAACCGGATATTCAGTGACTCCCAATTCCTCCACTGTCTCATCCTCATATTCAGCCTTTTCAACCTTTCGTTGTGTCTCTACGAGGACCAAGTCGGCAAATTCGATTGGTAAGGACGAACATCAATTTTTCACGGCGAAGCAAGGCCAGACACATTGCACTGAACAATCCAGAGACAAACAGTGACTGCGCGTTTCTTTCGTTCTGATCAACTTTTTCACTCTTTGTACTTTATGCAAAGTTTTTAACTAGGGAAAATAGTGCACGTTGTTTGATACTAAAACTATTAATTGCTATACTTACCAAAGTTGAAATTTAAAAAAATTTCTTTATAAAGAAGGAAGAAATTTTAATGCTTACTGTTAAGATTTCACTAATGAATTAAGTGTATGATGAATTATTTATATTCTACTCATGTTTGCTTTATTTTATCCATTTAAAATATGAATAAAATTCAAGAAAAATCATGATCTGGAATTTTTTTAATTGACTTAAATATATAGATATGTTCAGTTTGTTAAGAATACCTAAAATTTTTTTCAGGAGGCAAAATTATGTGGGCAAAATAAAGTTTGCTAGTTTTGATACAGTTTCAACAGCAAAAAAAATCATTGTTGCTACAGAAGAAAACGTCATTGCAGCTTTGAATATAAGAACAGGTAATTCTTAATATTAAGATTAAACTTTTATAATAGTTTATTGCTATTTTCTAATATTTTATCATTTTATTAGGTCAAATATTATGGAGAAAAGTTTTAGAAAAAGGATGTGCTGGACGAATCCGAGCATTTGGAAATATTGTGGATGGAGAACTAATTTCAGTAAATGGAGGAGTTCCAGCCTTAGTTCGTTATTGGAATTTAGCTACTGGTCATCTATTAAATGAGTGGACTTTAGCTGAGCAAAATCCAGACAGGTTGGTTGTTGGATTTTTTAGTGTATCCAAAAATTTTTTCATTAATAACTTATTTTATACTTTTCATAAATTTATAACATTTATAGCAGACTTAAGAAGTCTTAATATTGCAATAATAGATTTAATTTCCTCATGTCTATTATTTCAGAATTGATTCTCCATTTATATCTTATACAACAGAAGGACTTTACAGTAGTGAAAGGTTTCTTTTTTAAAGCTTGTCAAAATACACTTTAAAGCACATTTAAAAACCGTTTTTTTTTTTTTTTTTTTAGTGAAATTATTATAAATTTAAAATTATAAGCAAAACACAAAGTGTTTCACTAAATAAATGTTATTTTTTATTTATTGCAATTCAAAAGTGTCTTATGTGTATTAAATGTTAAAATAATTAATGACCCTAAATTAATAATTACATTTAAGGTGTTAGCATTTTTTTTAAATTTTATACATTAATAACTTTTTTTATAGAATAGAAGAGGTTAAATGGCATATTAAAGATGGAACTTTACATCATATATTACCAATTTACAACAGCGGTATTGAAGTAACATCATATGACAGTAAAACTGGAGAAAAATTGAAGTCTAGAAAAATTTCAGCGCCGTTTATATCAGAAAAAACAGAGTAAGTTCAATATTAATAATATTACTAGTTTTACGATTTCATTAATTAGAAAATTAATTCATTAAAGCTTTTTTTAATTTTAGATGCGTCTTAGCGGCACCAAATTATATTTGTTTAAATGGTGATAACAATTTAGCAATATTATTTTATATTAATATATTTGAACCAAAAGCTCAACCAGAGTCGATAACGATCAATACAATATTTGGAGCTGGAGCTCAAGGACCTTATCGTTTTTCTCTCATTCCTGGAGACGTAGCAGCAATATCTATTAGCGCCGATAATAATCGTAGAAAACGTATACTTTTATTGGAAAAGGATCCTATTCCAATTTCCCGCGATATTGATGGGGAAAACTTTTTATACATTGCTAACTTTGATAATAAAAAAATGTTATTAGAAACATCGTATAATAATGGAGTAAGTAATATGTAAATAACATCTTTTACATATTAAATATAATTCAAAGTAGTTGTATGAATTTTAAACTATAAATTAAATATTCGTAATGGAAACAGTTAATTTTAAATTCTGAATTTATAGGCAACATCTATTACTGCTATAGAATTAGAAAAACCAGATGCTCAACCGGAGAAATTAGGACAATTAACTCACAATGCACTGTACAAACCTGCAATCGTAGCAACTGACTGTAATTACCAATCAATGAAAGCAAGAATGTGCAAATATTTATTAGAATCTGAAGACTACAGTATTAGTCTGTTACAACAAAAAGTACATTGGACAAGGGAAGAATCTCTTGCAAGTATTAGAGCTGTCGAAATCGTAGAGCTACCAATGTCTGATCGCGATCAAGCTATCGAAACTGAATTTGACCAAAAAGAAAGTGAGTATACAATAAGCTCAATTTAAATGCAATAACTAAGTCGTCACACACTGCAAAAAAATAGTAATTTTTCCTCAGAACTATTTTTGGCAATTAAAAGCATTTATTAAAATTTGTATTTCTTTTATATTTCTAATACTATATTAATAAACTTTCTTCTGTGAACGGCTGCTGCCAGGTCTTGATGTAGACAATTCATGTAAGTAGAGATGATTCTCTGAGCAGGCAGTATTAAAAAATTGCGTTTGAGTATTCATAGTGCATTAATAAATTTTTTCTTAATAGCATGTCTTCGAATTTTTTTTTTAAATTTGATTTTTAAATTGAAAATTTATAGGGATTTTTAAATTATTTTTCATCGTTCGTGAACATTTTATTAATTTGTTAACTGATTTGCATGAATTATTCTGAAATCAAGTGTGATTTGATTTTTTGGATTTTGACCTACATAGTAGCATGAATTTTTACAATATTCTAATAATTTTTTTAAACTACTCTAGAACTTGATGTAATTTAAACTTGTAGATCAAGGACATCTATTTTGTAGCAATGTAAATTAGAGATTTGTTAAACGTATTTAATTTGAAAGGAAACGTATTAAAAAATTTGCTAAAAATTTTATTATAATTATATTTCAGATTTTTTTCCTTTACTTAGCAAAATCTTTTCAGTAAATATTATTTATTAAGAATAAAAAAAATGCAATAGATTCGCCTTTATCAACGTTTCCTTTAAATAATAGCGAGTTTTTAGAATAAAGTTAATTGAATATAAATTTATAATCAATTTACTCAACAGGGAATGTTATTGGAATGCTGATTAGAAGACTGACCTCTCAAGCAAATCAAGTAAAAGCATTTATTCAAGCTACTTTAGGTTTGGAACCTCAGCAATCGAATCAACGAGCCGATTTGGTTCGCGATAAATTTGGCTTGCATAAAATGATTGTGGCTGTTACATCTGCTGGAAAGGTACAATTAAAAAAAACTTTTAGTACAATGAAAAATTACTTTTTATAAATATAAAACGTGTATTATAGCATTCATAATTTACTTTTTGCAGATTTTCGGAATTGAAAGTAAACGGGGTGAAATAATTTGGCAACTAAGAGTTCCTAAAATTCGAGGTTTTTCTCAAGATTCTGACAATATGGTTTTATATGTGCAACGCGGCAGCAGACACTTTCCGCATCCACCTCAATGCTCGTTACTTGCAGCTGATAAGGTAAAAGTAGCTTTTCTTTAAAAAGTCATATTCTAATGAGCCCTTCAGAAATAAACACATTATAATTCAATTTTATACTTCCGTTTTAGGAGACAGGTAATGGTATCATATTTACATTTAACCCTATAAATGGTCAGCTGTTAGGAGGTCTTACGCGACTCAACTATCGAGTGAAACAATCGTTGTTGTTGCACGCAACGACTGATACCTTCTTGCGCAGCATTATAATTCTCGACGACAAGGATCGCGTGCACGTATTTCCAGAGAATGCGAGTACTGTTGCAACCTCGGTCGGCAGCAGCACTTATATTTTTACCGTCGATAGAACGACGGGTGTTTTGTCCGGATATTCTCTGTCTTACAGCACACCTCAAAACCTCGTTGCACACAAGGTTCTTATGTTCTTTTTAGTTACAAAACAAATAATGAAATTTTATTAACTTATGTATTTTATTACATGTCAAAAGGTCTGGGAGCTCGTGTTCTCTCCCAGAACTCAGAGAATAACGCATGTAGTTTCAAAAGATCCCATCGAACGTGTGCACTCACAGGGTCGAGTGCTAGGAGATAGGTCGGTACTTTACAAATACATTAATCCAAATTTGGTAGCTATTGTCACACAAGGAACAAACGGTGCACACAAGAGTAAATATTCTTCTAAATTTCTTAATACTATTTAATAAATTAAAAATGGGATGTTACTATTTTTATAAAATTTTATTTTAGATACACTTAATTTATATTTATTGGATGTTGTATCCGGTTCCATGGTTTTCTCAATTGTGCACAAGAGAACTAAGGGCCCTGTTCACGTCGTTCATTCCGAAAATTGGCTAGTTTATAGCTACTTCAATGAAAAGAGTCGTAGAACTGAAATCGCCACCTTAGAATTATATGAAGGAAAAACTCAAAGCAATACCACAGGTGATTGCTTTTTTCATATAAATTTTAATAAATATAGTAGTAGTATTAAAATGATTTTATTTTGTTAATTAAATAATAATTACTTAAATTGCAGTCTTTTCATCATTGACTACAACCAAGTTACCAATAGTGGAAAGACAAGCCTTCATTTTCCCTGCTTCAGTAGAATCTATGCAAGAAACAATTACTGAAAAGGGAATTACTAGTAAACATATTTTAGGTAAATATTTTTTTTCATAAATAAAAATATTTTATATTAGCATAGGGTATTGATAAAATTTATTTGTGACAGTCGCCTTAGCTAATGGAGGAGTTTTAGAGTTACCCTGGATGTTGGTAGACCCAAGAAGACCAATTAATCCAGAAATGCGAGAAGAGGGAGTCATTCCTTATATACCAGAATTACCGATTCAAATGGATGCTATTGTAAATTACAATCAAAGCGTCTTTCGGGTTTCCGGAATTCATACAAGTCCTAGTGGCCTTGAAAGCACATGTTTAGTTTTTGTTCATGGTCTTGGTAAGTTTGAAAAACTTGCAAAAAATTACACTAGTTATTTATTGATTATCTTGGTAGATTAACAATTCACCGTTTTCTTACAGATCTATTTTATACAAGAGTAGCGCCGTCAAAAACATTTGATGTTCTCAAAGAGGACTTTGATTACTACTTGATTGTCATTGTACTATCAGCTCTGGTGATCTCGTCATACGTATCGAAAAAATTAGCTTCACAAAAAGTGCAAAAGCAAGCATGGAAATGATCATTCTGTAAGCAATATATTGTTGTTGCTTATATAGCATTTTAGACTGTCTCTTTTCACAATGAATGATAGCTATGAATGATGAGGTGTTTCACAAAGTATCATAATTTTATAAATGATCATTAATAACGAGAATATCATAACGTCACAGCATACACAATTAAATAACATTTATTACTGCTCGCTCAATATACAAATTTTTAAGTAGGTATACGATAGCTATATTTATTTAGAAACTAAAAGCAAGGTAAAAAAAAAACATAAAATTATTATTATTGCCTACAATATTTACTGATAAATATATTATTGGTGACGTATTCTAAAATATCGATAGAATGAAACACTTCTTTTTTTAAAGAAGGATAAGAGACAGGCTAGTTAATAAAGGTGTGGATTTTAGGAATTGATGTTTATAATTATTTAATTTTGAATATTAAACAATATTATAGTATTAAAAAGGTAAAAATGAACATTTTTAATTTTATTACAATTTCAAATTTGATGAACTAAGTTTAATAAATGGTGATATAAATTCCACTTAAAAATTAAATTTTGAACGATTACTAGCCAGTAAAAAGACTGTTGAATGATAAATAGGTATTGAGTATTCAATGATTAATTTATGTTTTTTGCAATTAATAAAATGTATTGTTACACAAGTGCATTTAAAGATTTCTTAATAGCAGCATTAAAGTATTAAGTATTTATAAAATCAAAAAAATGCTTTGTATTTTAATTGTCAGAAATTTATAATATTTCGTGTAATCCTTACTATATTTAAAAATTTTTTATCAAATAACAGAAAAACTGTAGTAAAATTTAATTTAAAAATATTTCTTGCCTCAACACAATCATATTTTGTTTGGATTTAGACCTTAATCTTGTGTAATAAAGTAATTGAGGTAAAAAAACTAACTTTCATTAGAAAATAAATGTACAGATAAATTCTAATAATATAAGATCTTTTGTATCGTTGGACTAGTCTGTATTATTATATTATTACCTGTTAAGAGTTATAAAAACCAAATGTGCATAAGTATAAAAAACCATACGAAAAAGTTACTAATAAATTTTGCCTCGAGTGATTTTAATTTCAAGCAATATACATAATGATGACAACTGGCCAAAATGAAGCAAAGGGGAGTTAATAGACAAACGTTTATTTATGTGTATACACATAATTTACAAAAGCACAGTATATATGTGGTTTTGTATCCGTAAACATTACAACATCGCTTTATTAATTTTTACGTGTATGCTAAAATAATGTTTGGCGTGAAATAGGTCTCTCTAAAAAATCTAGAGCAGAGAGAAAATTATTGTAATTAATAACTTTTTACTATAATAAATACTTTTCACACTCCGATTTTGTATTATTAAATTTTATACACAAAACAAAAAATTAAGGAACTACATAAAATTTATATGCACCTAATAAAAAATTTTTTGTTAAAAGTTTTTTTTGACCGAAAACATTTTATTATTATTTAAATACAGTTTTCATCAAATATTAATTTTTTTAATGCTTATTTTAAATTATATTTTTACAGCTGATACGAAAAGATATACTCAAACATACAATCTTTAAAATACTTAAAGCAATAAAAATAAAGATTTTCGAGTAATTATTGCAAATATGATATTTTGAATAATATATGCAATAATAAATATATATAAATTTTGGATTTTTGATAAAAAAATAAGATTCTTACTGTTTTTCATGTTTTGAATGTGTACTCTTTTGTTAGGGTGTTTAATTGGTTTAGAACGCGTATTAAATTTATCTTCACAAATGTATAAGCTAAATCGTAACAAGTTTATATTTTTATTGAAAATTGTGTACACAGTAATGTGTCATGTTCAAAAACGGGAATAAAATAACAGCAACATTTTTAAATTATATAACTCCAAATAATAATATTAGATGTTTAGATTTTACACCATTTTTAAAAACGAGAAATAGAAAATAAAAAAATATTTATTCAAAAAGGTAATAAGATAAATCTTTATACAAATTACTTATTACAATCTTTTCTGTTTTTCATAAATGTAAATTAAAATTATTTGTACATTGCGTCGATAATTATTCGCTATCTCATAGTTCTCTATCTGAATAAAAAGATATAAATAATTAATTCAATGTTTTTAGAATTTATACCTTACTAAATTTTATTACCTTTGAAAACCAAACATCGAGGTCATTTTCGGGCACTACAGGTTCGATGTGCCGGTTCCATATATCTATACATTTAATCCAAACAATATCAATATTATATGAAACAATTTCTTTATACATATTAACACAACAATCCTATAAAATAATAAAAATGTTTAGACTTTTAAATTTTTCTACATTTTATTAGATCAATTATACATACTTGCAATTGCTGATGTTGTAAACAATCGAGATAAGGCTCAGAAATGCTCAATAAATTCCACGTTTCTTTTTCAAATAAATTTAAATTTATTACTAAAGCTGCTAAACCAGATAGAATTTCTTTTTGTAGTTTAAACATTTGAGTAAATTTATAAGAACTTGCTGAATCCTTCTTATAACTTTCTTTATAAGATTTTTGCAAAAAGTTCGAAAGAGCTGGAACAATTTGTCTAAAAAGATTTTGTTAGTTAATTTAAGGTTTTTTAAAATGAATTTTTAATTCTTTAAGTAGATATTGATATATACTTTAATGTTCTGGAACGAATAAAATCTTGAGAAACTTGGGCGAGGCAACATAACAACTGCCATGCATGGTTTATAACAAGTGGATTTGAATTCTGAAATCTGTCAACTAATGGATGCCACAATTCATGAACAATAGGTAATAATTCATTTTCATATGCGTTTAGAATAATCGAACCTTCTTTTAAAGTAGACATTGCTAAAGATGATTCAGTAAAATCTTGAGATGGTAAAAAATGTAAACACCTTTTCATAATATCTCTGATCATACTGATGAAATAAGGGGCTTTGGTATCTTTTTCATCTACAGAAAATCAATATTCATAGATGCAATTTTTAAAAATTAATATTAATGCATAAATTAAAAAATACCTTCGATATTTTGAAGTAGATTATTTTCACTTGCATTATCTTTATTATCGCAAAACTCTACATTATTTTCCGATTCATCGCATTTTTCGTATAGTTTTGAATTATTTTCAGCATTAAAAAATTCTAAAAAATTATTCACTATAACTTCGACTGATTTAGAAGTTTCGAAGCTTTTTAAATTTTCTCGATTGTTTTTCAACAAATTTTTTAATGTTAATCTTTTTACACAAATTACAAAAGTATAAAATATTTTAAGAAACGAATGAGCATTGCGTTTCTGAATATTAGAACTAGATTGTAGAAGTAAATCGTCCACGATGTCTTTTAAATGAGGTAAGAAGTCCATTGTACTATAATTACTAACAACACCGAGAACATTTAATACTCCCGAATTTCTTTCTATTCGTCTTAATTTCAAAGTTACGTTGTACGATATGTAATCGAAATTTACACGAAATAAATCTCCTATTGTATTTAATTTTTGAGATTTGGAAATAATTTCAAGAGTTGAAATTCCAGTCAAACGTAATAAATTATGATCACTCCCTACAAAATTAATTGTGTTAATAGTAAAATGCAAAATGAATGAAAAAATCTGAATCAATTAAAAATAAGTTAAAATTACCTGCTTTTTCAATTATTAGATACAACGTTCTTAAAAGGAACTGTTGATAGTCTTCTTGTAATGTATAGGCTATTATTCCGAATCCCTCTAAAAGAAGGCAACATTGAATAATATTATTTTGAGCTATTTGTAGAGTAATCTCATTTGATACTTTAACTGGTAAATTCCAATAATCTGATGCTGTGTAATGGTCAACAACATGTTTGCATACATACATTTGCACTGCAGGATCTGCTGGAACTGTAAAAAGAATTCAATTAATGATACTGTAAAAACAGAAGAAAATTTAAAAATTACCTTCTAATATAGTATTTAATATTAAAATGAATTCCTTCCTAAATTTAGGAATATCTGCAGTCATTTTCAAAATGCTATCAACTAAAATTTTGTGATCTCCATACTTCCCAAGAATTTTGAAAATATTGTTTAATTTTTCTATAGAGACAGAGTCATATAAAAATTTATATTGTTTCCAAGGCCGTGAAATTTTATAATAAGAAGTTTCTTCATAATCTAAAATATTTCATTATTGTGATTTACAATTAAATAAAATTAAGTAAATAAATAAATAATAAATACTTGTGACGGTGGTATCTTCTAATAATGAAACATCAGTAGAATCAAGCTCAGTTATATATGCAAGTGCCAATAATAATTTTCTCAAATGCGCTGTAGACAGTAAAATTTGTGGTAACCGATGTTTACCAAGGATTTTTAAGTAACCTGCCAATCGATTCAACCACACTATTTGAATAGATTCACCTTTAATTTAAAAAAAACTTATGGAACTTTTGTGAAGATAAATTTTGGATTAAACATTGTAATTTTATACTTGATGTTCTAATAATTCTTGGCAATTTTATCAACAAATCATACAAATTTTCTTCCAAAATCTCTATAGCAGACTTCATATTCTTATCTTCCAAATATTTATTTTGAATTTCTTGTAATGCTTGTTTTGCCTCTTCAGCAACTTCACCATTTTCATCTTCTGATAGTGTAATTAAAATTTCCAAAAGAATTTGAAAGCAAGATTTCTTATTTCTATAAATAAAAGTATTGTCAAAATAGAAAGTTATGTAAAAAAAGGAAAAACTCAATTACCTTGAACAGTTTAACAGCAACAAACTAACACCTTTACCAAGTTCTTTTCTAACTTTATAATGTGAATGTTTAGACAGATTATCTAATTCTGTAAAAAGTATTTTAAATTTCTCTGATACTGCTAAGTACCATTCAGGAGTTCGTTTAGCATTTTCCAAAATATGTTTAATTTTTTCAAGATTAGTTGGATCTTTTGCTTTTACAATATCATTTATCTTTAACAAAGACATTACAGTATCATTTTCTTCTGGCATGTCCTGCATGACAAGGGCTATTGCTCTACTCCAAGCTCTAATTGCCATCTGTAAAATTTTAAATTTAAATTAAATGTAGAAACAAGCATAAAATATTTTTATTTATTTTTGTTATTTATTTGATTCGAAATTACCATTGTGACTTTATGATTTTGAATATCACTTCCAAGAGCAACTTCTAATAATCCACTTGTTACTCCAGGTAAAAACAACATAATTACATTTCCTATTTGGTTACGTAAAACTACGTCTTGTGAATCAGCTTTATCATGAACTTGCAATAAAATCATTACAGCTTCTATTGCAGCTAATCTATACAGATTTGAGTTGTAAAAGTGATTCTATTTTGAAGAAAAGAAAATTTATTTTAAAAAATGTGTCCAAACCTGAGAGAAGAAGATTTTTCCAATCTAGCTAATTTCACAGCTAGGTATATGCCATGACTCAATAGTGCAGCATATTGTCGAGTATAAAATGATTCAACAATACTAATTGAACAGCTCTGTATCAAATCTCTCAAACATAACATAACAGATTCTTTCAATTCTTCATGTGTTTCTATTACTTAAAATATAAATATTTATAATTATTTCATTTGATATAAAGTTATTGTAAAAAATATAAAATTACATACATTCCATAGTATTCTTTGGCTGGCATATTTGAGCCCGAAGACAGTGATAAATTTCAAAAAATAACTTATCATTTTGAATTCTAACTTTTTGAATAATAGTCCGAATCGTTTCTATTAAGTGTAAATTGTTATCTTTACTGCAAAACAGAAAATCATTTAATTAAAAAAATAAAATCATTTGGTTGATTTATTTAAGTACTTACTTAAGGGTATTATTTTTTAAATGATGTGTTAAAGGGTACACAATATTTTCACAAATTTTTTGAAGAATTGCACTTGAAGTATTTTTTACTAATTTTGTAATTTCTTGAGCTTTTTGTGAAGTGGGTTCTTTCATAAAAGAATCGCATAATGGTTTTAATATTAAAAAGACGTCTGCAATAGATAATTCACCCATTTTATGAAATTTTATGGTAATGAAAATTTAAAAGTTTTTATATTTCAACATTGTTGTAAAAAGAATTCAGCAAACGTTCGGTCGTTTCTAGATGAGTTTGTATTTGCAGAAAATTCAGGTTAGGTTAGAACTGCATTATTTTCATTTAAGGCTTTTCACAATTTTATCAAAATAAGCCAAATAATGGGTATACTTATTATAAAGAAACATAGTGGTTCTAAAATATATTAAGTATAAATTATATCGGTAAAAAATATCTATTAATTAATTATTAAAAAAAAAAGTTGAATCGCGTTTTCGCAACTTGTGATTTCACCTTGCTTTTGTTTATCATATATATTAGTAAAAAGCTTATCGACGCTTCGGCTGCTTCGAGCATGCTGCAGTCCTATACCTGCCTATCGGCGTGTGCCATTCAGTCAGTACTAAGAATCTGAATCTACAGGATAGTGATAGCTTACGATGTTTTCTTGTTACTTCTTATCAGTTATGAAAAGCTCTCGTGAAGAACGTGAACACAACTACTGATTTGAGATAATATGCTAAAAGGGTTGATAAGTTAGAAAAGGCAAAAGTGTAAAACAATACGTAAGCTTTTACCGGTAAAAATTGTGCGGCGTAACACTAACGTATTGAATTTCTTTCAGAGAAGAGTGATCTCATCCGTCATTTCGTTAAAATTATTCTTATGTGCGAATTAAAAGATGAAACTGTTATTTTTAATTTTGGCCGTGTTAGGAACACATTTTTCGGCTGCAAAAGTTAAAGCTAATGTTTTTCGAAGAAGAGAACCTATTGAGGTATATAGTTTAGTAATAAATAATTGTTTTATATTATTCTAACTGTACAATGAATTATGCAGACATTTTCATTTGTTTTCAGAATCATTACTGCAAAGTACAAGAACCTGAATTTTCGTACATATTTGATTTTACTAAATTAACAGATGAAAATCAAGATCTTATTATCAAACATGAAACAAACGACTTCTTAAAATTTCAGTTATGTAGACAACTAAAAGATAAATGCAATGGCATAGATGGGTATTCCATTTGTCTTTCTAAACATGGAAATGAAATTGGTGTAGGTGTGTATATGATATAAAATTTAATTTCAGTTAAAATCTAATAAATAAAATTAAAATTTTAAAAATTATATTTAGGAAAAGAACCACCATTAGTTTTGAAAGAATTTGGACAAATAATTTTTAAGTATACAGGTGATAAATGTGATAATAGTCACAATTATTCTGTGAATATAAAAATGATATGTGACTACTCTATAAAAGACAGAGATGGTGTCGCATTGTATGCAACTGTAAGGTTTTATTTTATTTATATTATCATCTAAACATGAACATATTATTTCTAAAAATTTTAATTAATTATTGTTAATGAATTACTATTAAGGGGGTGTCGAATACCGACTGAGCTGACGTCATTGTACGCGTCAAAATACGCTCCAATGCATGGGCTTGCATGAGCGTCTCTGACGGTCACAACGTCAGCTTTCGAGGTGCTTCGACACCCCCTTAAGTATAATGTTTGTAACAAATTACTTTTTATGATTATTTTTTAAAGATTTAAAACAAAACTTTTAATTACTTTTATAACAAAAATTTCTTTGCTTTAAGGGCTACAATGATTGCACCTATCACATAGATTGGAGAACACAAGCTGCTTGTGATAATAGTGATAGGAAACAAATAAAATGTAATCTTAAACACGAGTCTGGCTACTATGACCTTAGTGAATTAATAAATCTATCAAACAACTACAAAATTATAGTAGATGATAGATATTCAATAATATTAAATATTTGTCATTCTATTCTTTATGGACAAAATACTTGCAAGGCCAGCAATGGAGCATGTTTAGTTGATAAAGAAAGGTAATTGTAACAATCATTTCTTTATCGTAAACATTTTTTTATTATTAAACAGATTCGAAATTTGAAATAAATTCTAAGAAAATTTTATTTATTTATTAAGTTTGACAGGCTGACATCTTGTTACAATTTAAATTTACATATTGAAATCCAAAATATCATCTATAAAATAAACGTAATTTTTTAAAGAAAATTGGTTGCAAAAAATTAATTAATTAATTATAAATATATATAACATACTTAAATTATACAAAAATATCAAAAAATTAATTGCTTTTTTTTTAGTTCATCTAGTAGTAAACCATTGGGGGAACCTCAAGAAAATTTAAGTTATAATTCCGATGGTACATTATCACTAACTTACATGGATGGAGGTATTTGTAAATATGAAGGTGGACGCAATCATATGGAAACAAAGATTACGTTCATTTGTGATTTAGATGCAATAGTGAGTAAAATGTAAATTAATTAATAAGAATATTTTTATCAATCATGATTCACTAAAAAAAAATTAATTTTCTTGATAGGGTACATTACCACAATATGAAGGTGGTATGGAATTTTGTTCCTATAACATTACCTGGCGGACAGCTGTTGCTTGTAGTCAGGAAGCTTTGCGTCAAAAAAGTTTAAAAATAAATAAAAATGAAGATTGCATTTTAAAAGACCCTTTAAAAAAAGTTACTTATAATTTAACAGATTTAAAAAATAAAGAGTACAATGTTACACTTCCAGGAACTAATGAAGTGTATAAGTTTAGTGTTTGTGGGCCATTAATAAACAGTACTTGTAAAATAGGAACAGGTAGAAGATTATCATATTAACTTTGCTTAATTTAATTAATGCACAATCGTATTTAAAGATGGTTTATAATTGCTTAGGTGCTTGTAAAAAACATAATTCGATATCAGGAGGAATGGGGAATTCCCATTTACTCTGGAAAGAAGGTGGCATTTATTTAAATTATACAAATGGTGACTTGTGCTATCCAAAAAAACAGCAAAGATACACGATAATAGAATTTTACTGTGGACCAGAAGATACAGAAATAGAAGAAAATGATTTGTGTTACGATAATATTAAAATAAGTACTAATCTTGTCTGTAACATAGAGGTAAAAAATTATATCTTTTCGTTAAAAAATTTAATTATTTAAATAATAAAGTGTGGAGAACGTTTTACACAATTTTCGATCCTAAGCATTGAAATTTAGAAAAATATAAGAATCCCAGAGTTCCTTCAAGCAAGATTTAGTAAACCAGTTCACTGACCAAATCAAGTTTATGTCGAAAGTTATTTATCAACAAATAAATGTAGATTAAATTAAAGCTCATTTTCGACTCAATCACATTTGATTATATACATTACATATCAATTTTATTTTTCCATAATTATCCTCAGGTTTGAAAATGATACAAGCTTTCTTCATGCTTTCAAATACTTTTTCACTTAAATAATAAATGAACTATTTTAGTGTTTAAAATAAATACATATTAAATTGATGAAGAAAAATCTTTAATATTCTTAAACTTCAAATTATTTTGAGAAGAAAATCAAATTAATTAATATAATTTTAATTATTTCTTTAAAATCATTTACAGAACAAAAATTGTGCTACTCTTGGAAATGAAGTTAATTTTGAAAAACTGATTCAAAATAATGCTAATTATGTGGTTAAGAACGAAAATATAGAATATCACATAAATATATGTCACTCGTTGAATCCAGAAATAGGTTTAAATTGCACCAATGGAGAAGGCATTTGCAAAACTACAGTTTCTAATGGGAATCGAATTAATACTACTGTACGTTGTATTAGATGCTCAAATTTTTTAAATTGTATTGTTGATTTTAATAGAATATTTTATTTTCAGAATTTAGGATATCCTGAAAATAGTGTTATTCTTTCTAGTGACAAAAAAAGCGCTACGTTAATGTATTATAACGGTTCCAGTTGCGCAGAGGATAATAAAAAAAGAATAAAGTCAAATATTACGTTTTTGTGTGATGCTAATAGTTACCAAGTAAATATGATTTTTTAAACAAACGGGAGCGTATTGAAATCTAAGCTTTGTGTGTCATAAAACATAACTGATTTTCATGTTTATTAGTTTGGGCATACTGAGAGCTTAATTATAACAACCTTAAATAAATTTAAAAGAAATAAAATAAATCTAATTACTTTTTGTTGCAGAATAGCTTAAAGCAGAATAATCTAACGTTTAGTTCCTACAAAAATTGCACATATTATTTTGAGTGGAAAACTAGTATTATGTGTCGTGAAATTGACGGATCATTTAATGAAAATTTTATCAGCAACGAATTAGGAGATAACCGTGATTTATCGGTATTATTTCAGGAAATTGGTCCAGTTATTCCAGTATGTACCATTACATTGTTATACTTAAATGAAATTAATTTTTTAATATTTCTACTTGTTATTCATTTAAAATCTGTAAATTATTTTAGATACAAAATAAAAAGGGAGACAAAACTTACAAAATGGCTCTTTATGGGAATAAAAACAGTTGCAATGGTGCTTTTGTTTGTGACGAATTCATGAATTATGGTACTAAAGTAAATGTCCTCTATAATTATCCCTGGGATTTTATTCGTTTCTATTTCACCGATGGAAGTAGATGCAGCAATGGATCTACAGCGCAATCAAGCATTACTATACTTTGTAAGGACTCATATCTTACAGGAGAACCAGTTGTTCTATGGGTAAACATTTTTTTTCCAATTTCGAGAATGTTGTAGCACATTGAAATTTTGATAATTAAAAATTTTATATATATTATTAGGAAAAACCTTGTAGTGTAGAGTTTGAATGGCGTACAAATAAATTATGTAAATCAGAAAACATTCTTAGAAATGAAATCATTGCTGCAAATAAATCTACTTTATTAAACGGTATGATATAATTTTGTATTTTGCTACTTAATAAAATTAATATTTGTTTTATTTTTCAATAAAAATTTTTTGTAATATTTCTATAATTTTTTCAAAATATTCTATTTTTAGTTGTCGAAAAAATTGGTATCGTGTTTGCAATTTTGGTTATATTAGCGGCGCTTTATATTGTCTACAAGAACTGGTTCATCTGCAAGAATTCAACTACAAGAACTTGTAATCACGTGAAATATTCTCGGGTATGTTGTCAAAAGTGTCGTAAATCGCTATCTGATGAAGAGTTAAATTTGAATCTTGATTAATAGACCGACTTTTTTTTACCTAAAATTATTTTTAAATTTGTTTGAAATGAAAAACTTTACGATCTTTGTTTAATTCTCAAATTATTACATTCCAAAAAATTATTTTTTTTATAGTTTTAAATATTAAAGAACATTCAATAAAATAGTAATGTATGTGTGTCAGTATTGATGAGCAAATGAAAACATTTGTATTGAATCTCAACAACGTTTTGTTTTTTATGCATATTGATGTTCTTAAAAACTGTACCTTGCTTTGAATTATTTAGTAGATTATTAGTAGAGTATTGTTGTCACCACTGATTTATTTTATGCTAGTGATTTTTTATTTGTATTATTATGACATATTATGTTATTTATGAATATTTTACAGATATAAAATTTCTCTGTAAAAACCTCACTTTAATATCTATATAAGTTCTACGTTAAACTTTAGAGTTACGTATATTTTGTTCTATTTTGTTCTTTGTGCTCTTCTTTGTATTAGTGGTTCCAGCAACCGCGGCCATATCGCCATCATGTCATGCGCTTTTTTTGTACTTTTATTAAATAAATCCCCTTTATTTTGCAAGTATTTATACATTTAAATTCGTAATTGGAAAGGCGAAACTTTCTTAAATCATAATTTGAATATTTAGTTAAATAGTTTATATAAATTTTTCTGTATTTCTATTTATTTGCTTAGTTTGTAGGCAAAAAATGCCAAAAATAATGCTTCTGCATTTTTGTTCAAAGAATAGTAGCTTTAAAAATAAAATTTATTTAAAAATAATGTTTGCATCATTATTTTTTTAAACCCATGCTTGATCTTTTACTATTCTAGGTGAATACCACAGAAGAGGTTCACTTGCTTTTAAATGCTACTGATCCAACTGTCATCAATTCGGATAGTGATGACGACGATGATGAGCTGCTGGAAGCCTAGTCACGTACTCTTAAGATTTTAAAATAATTTTTACTACTTTAAACTTTTAACGTACTTATTGTGTAAAAAATTTAAAAAAGCGCCTTAAAAAGTGAAATTTATGTATGAGTGAAGTGTGAAAATAACATATGTTTCATATATGGACAGAGCATATTTTTCTGTGTTATATAATTATCAAATAATTATTTTTCCATCAATTAAGCTTACTCATAATAAGCATTTACTTGTATTATAAAATTTCCACAACAATCTGAATTTAAGTAAAAAAAGTTATTTACCAGTGTTACGTGGAGGATCGACGTAGAGGTGTCAATTAAAATAATAATAAGACAGAATGTTGGTTTATAGAAAAAGTATAGACTTTATTCTACAGTGGTTATTACTTGGCGCGCAGACATTGTTGCTCGCGTCGCTCTCCTCGGCCCGTGTTCTTCGACCAACTCTTTTGACCGACTGCCTAAGACTTGCGATTCAGCGAAGCCTTCGCGTTGATACAAAGGCAGTCCTTATCTTCTTGCTTTTGGGGCAGTATGATCCGAAAAATTTCCAGAGCAACATAATGCAGATGCTTATGCATTCTGTGCCAAGCATGTCTCCACGAGCTCCAGTTGCACGTGTGAACCGACCGGACGAAGCGAATAGTGTCTATGGGTATGGGCAGACCGAGTAGGCACGTACGTAACACTAGTAATTCTATTTAAAAAATATGTATCCTAACTGGAATATTCACTGATGTATGTATTATTATATTAAAATGCAGCATTTCTTGTTTTTAGGCATTAACTTATTGTAACTTATATTTATACGTAATAATTAATAAGATTAAAACAAATATCTCTATTGTGTTAATAAACTGATAAATTTTTACACAAAAATGTGCATTTGTAAAACTTCTTAAAGTTCTTTTAAAAATAAATAATTTAAAAAATCTGTAATTCGCCTCAACTTGTATTTAAAATGATATAAATAAGGTTCCCCATATATAAGTAAAACGGACCCCCGAAAGTGTATTCAAACTTGTACCACCGGGTAGAGCACAAAAAAAAAAAGAAATAAATTTTGAAAAAAAATAGTTGATTTTTGTAATTCAACAATAAATTATTATTCAAAACCTTTAATTAAAAAAAAAAAAAAAAAAACGGGGATTGCGAGGACGTGAATGAAAAGTAAATATATGTACTTTGTGATCCAATAATAAAAACTACAAGGGATGACGGATTTTGAATATATTAATCAATCATATACCTCAGTTGGACATGCGGCTCTGAATCCAAAAAAGGATGTCAATTTGAAGTCAATAAATTTATTACCTACATGTTTCCAATTGCACGATTCCCGTTCTCATTTTTTTAAATTAAATATTTTGAGTGATAAAAAGAGTGAAAATTCATCGTTAAATAACTACTTTCGTTCCATTAGTGTCTTATAAATTTTTGTTTTTCGCACTCTATACGATTATATAAGTTTGAATTAATAGTCAACCTTTGGGAGCATACTTCATCTACACCCGTGAGCACCCTCCTGTACCTCACTAGAAGTTTTAAGGAAATTAAAATTAATAAGGTACTGAAAACCTGAAAAAAAGATGTTCTCCATCTCGAATCTGAGTATACTATATTCTTACGTATTTTTCGACGCTGAATCCGAATCCTATTTTGATCTATCAAGTTAAGATTTTGAGATATTTTGATCTTTAAGAATTAGAAGATATTTTTTAAACTGAAAAAATACATTTTATGGATTATCAATACGATTTTTGTTCTTTGAGATATATACATATATTGTTAATAATAGGGGTTTATGGTAACCGGCAATAAGGAGGAAGTATATTTCTTTATTCTGTAATAAGATAAAAAAGGATAGAAGTTATATGATAACCTGGTCACCATAACAATGATAAGTGGAAGGGAGACGCGCACTCTTATGGGGAATAATCCGAATAACCCGTCGGTTAAGAAGTATATATATATATACACACCACAGTTTAAAGTATAAATACGAGCCTAAAGAATACTCGAATATCTGAATGTCATAATTAGATTTTAAATTAATTTGTGTTTCTGTAGTAAAAGTCAATATATTATGGTTCAAAAAAATTTTAGATAGGAAAATGTAATATTTAATAATTTGACAAAATATATAAATGTTTCCCACTGTAGTTTTAATTAAGTTTGAGGTTAAAAAATTGACAGAAGAGATGCTTAAAAACAGATTTATATACATGCTTAAAAACAGATTTATACAAATCATTTTGACTGAATCAAACTAAATAAAGTTAAATTCGGAATCATTGAATACAAAATTACAATAATTTTCGAATTTAAAAAGGTATGAAATTCAATTTTTTAATATTTTGATAGAAAATAAATAATTTTCTTTATTATATTTTGCAGCATAATGGATAAACTTCAAAGTAAAGAAAATGAAGTGGTCCTTAGTTATCATAATTCCATTTTGCGCCGACGTGACGTAAATTTGTTAAATGGCTCATTTTGGTTGAATGATGCAATTATAGGATTTTACTTTGAATATCTTGAACAGAAATATCAAAAATCAAATTCTAAACTCTTGTTCATAGGTCCTGAAGTTACTCAACTTTTAAAGCTGACTGATTCAAAAGACTATTCCATTTTTTTGGATCCAATAGTAGAAGCTAATAAAGAAGCAGAATTTATTTTTTTCCCTGTTAATGATTGTAACAGTAGGAAAGCAGCAGGTGGTACGCATTGGATTTTAATGGTTTTTTCTAAACATGAAAAGAAGTGCTTTAACTTTGATTCCTCAAGTGGCTCATCTGAATCATTCGTGAAGGATTTTTCAAGAGAAATCATGCGTTATTTTTTAAGAGAAGAATGTGGACAATTTATAAGTGTTGACTGTCCTCAACAGGATAATGGTCATGATTGTGGTTTATATGTACTTTGTTTTACAGATATTATTGCAGAACATGTTTTAAAAACATCCAAAGTTGAAGGATGTAAGTGTGATAATGTTAAAAAACTAGTTTCTGAAAAACGTAAATCATTATTGACATTAATAAGTACATTAAAAGAATCAAAAACTTGAATATAAAAATAGATTAAATCTTACATTGTATATTATAATTATATTATAATTAAATTGTATATTAAATCATTTTTAATATCAGCATAATACTTAATACGGTTTTGTTTACTAAATCTCTAATATGATGTTAAAAATAAAGGGTTTAAATGTATTAATTTTTTTAGTTTGTAAGGTATTTTGTAATCTACACCCACAAACAGGAAATTTATTTTCCGCTGCGGGGTTACTTACTTTTATGTAATATAATGTACTTTTTTACTGAGGATAAATAAATAAAATAATAAATTCTAAATATTTAATAAACTTATTTTATTTAATCTAATAATTATAATATTTTAAATATCGTCGTGAATATCTATAAGAGATCGATCGGTAACTTAGAGATCCGCGGAAGATCCCAAGAACAGCGAGAAATGCATACCGTACATATATATATGATGGTATATATGCTATAGCGCTACTAGTAACGTACTGCATGCTTATGTAGATCGCATAGATGTATAGAGCGGCAAATTGAGCGCGCGCGCATTATTTTACGTGGAGAGTGAGGTGCCGTAAACCGTGCGGGACTTGAAATATTCAGGGGTTGTTGATTTCAAAGTGAGACCAGACTTTAAATAATCCTGCAGCATGGGACGAACTGTTTATGCGGAAGAGCGTCTCCTCGAGTATCTGCAGCAGCTGGGCGGCCTAGACGGTTACACCGTGGGACTCATCTTAGGCCAGGTTGGTCATGACTTTTCTGCTGCTCTTAGGTTCGCATCACAGCGAGATAGACAGGAGCAGCTGTCACACCAGTTGCTTCAAATCTTCATTTTTTTATTTATGCAAAGGAGTAACTTTTAGATCACTTAAACGACGATTCTCACGGTTCAAGGCATTTTTTCATTATATATGCGGCTTGGAGTCAGTTTTGTTCGCTCTTTACCGTCCTTATAGTAGTAGTTTTAATTCGACATACAAAATTAATAATGTAACATAATAAAAAGTTAATGTCTCTTGCATTAAATTTATTTACTGTGCGAAGATGATTCATGAGTAATATAAATGTTTCATTTGCAGAGCACAGAACAGAAAGATTTTGTTGTTCACTTAGCAAGAACCTTGCCTGTCCCAAGTACAGATGTTGTCGAAGAACCACTTTTAAGTCCTGCAGCAGCTCCTTCTCAAGATAAAAGAGACAACTATATCAAATCTATTAAAGATATAGATGTTAATTTAATAGCTGATCATGCAAAACACGTATGTTTCATTTTAATAGCTAGTTAAATAATTGAAATAATTTAATTTTAAAATTTTATTTTATATTACAACAGGTAACCAGAATGCTGCCAGGTGGAATGATAGTTTTAGGAATATTTGTTGTTGGTCCTGAAGACTGTTTAAATGATAGCAGCTGTGTTCAAAAACTTAGATCTGTTTTAACTACTGTATATAAAAGTTTAGCCTCAAACATTTATCTACATGGAAACAGCAATTATGAAAACATTATATTAACCTTTAACAGCAAGACCAACCAGTAAATTTGTTTTTTAATTTAATTCCTCTGTTTTCTGAATACTAATTTACAATTTTTCATAGATACACATGTAAATCACTTGATGTTAATAAAGAAGGTATTTTAAAACCAGCCGATTGGAAATTCCAAAAAAAAGCTACAAAATGGCATCAGTTAGAGGCTCTAATAGATTTAGATCATCTCTTTCCAATTACTGATGAAACATCTCCAAATACATTAAAAGGACAACTGCAGGTAGTGTTTCTTGTATTAATTGGTTTATGAATTTCTAAAATATTTATTTTTATGCACATATTTTAGAGCATTGTAAAGAAAATATCAGATATGATAAGTTCTGCACTCATAGTCATTGAAGGGGAAACAAGGTCTTTAGAAGATTTAGTTGAAACCATTGGTATAGTAAAAAAGAAAATTAAAAGGAATAAGAATGAAGAAGAAGAAATTGATAAACTTCTTCAAGTTGGAGTTTATTTACCTTGTGTAAGATATTTATTTTTTATTTATTTACAAGTTATAAATATTGTATATAAGTTATAGATATGAAACCCCCACATAATTAATAGCTATAAATCATTTAGAAAATGATGAAACTTAAATGCATATTTTTTTATATACTATAACTATTAATACAAATACATTTCTTTTAGACTTTGAGAAATGAAAAAGAGACTGTCAAAATAGTATCTTGTACTGCATCAATGCGCTTAATAGGTCAATTAGCAAGCAGAACGGCAGTTCACCAAAAAGCTACAATAGAAGAAGCAACAAATGCTGTAAAACAAGATATTCTGCGATCCTTAGCAAGTAGATTAGAGTTGCATTGGGATAGTGTGATAGAGGAAGAAAATGGATCTCCAGAAGGTACAATAAAGAATTAATATTAAACATTCGGATGATTTATTTTTAATAATTATTTGTTATAATTTTTTTTTAGAAAATATTACTTTACATGAACCGCCAAGACGCGTTCTTGTCGAACTGCCGCAAAGTAAAATTACTATGTCTGATTACTTGTTCCCTGGGGAAGGACCACAAGAATCTTTAACCTTACTCAAAGAATTGCTGGATCTTGATGTTTTGGAGAGCCAAGTTCAAAAGGACGTAGAGCGACAAGTTGGTAAGTCTTAACTTAATTTATAACACACCACTTATAAGTTTCAATACAAAATATATAAACTTACTCAAGAAATGTGTATTTTAACTGTATCTAAATCTTTTCATATATCTTACGAATATAAATAATTATGATTCAAATAATCACGATGAAACTTGTGATAGATTTGTTATTTTATTTAAATAGAGAATGATAATAAGTTTTTTTTCATTAGATACATCAGAATTTTATTGTCAAAATGAAGTAAAATCAACTCCGTTGGACCATCATAAAGAAACGAGAACGAGTAGCCAGATCACGCTATACATTGCAGGAGTTATTATAGCATTTATCGTTTTAATTATTGCAATTTTGGTGCATCGGTTATATTAAAAAGATCATCTCTAATCATTTATAATATATTTCACAACTCAAATAAAATGTATGCATATTTGTAATTTTGAAAAATTGTAAGATACTTAACGTTTTTACGAATGACATGCCACTTTGTGAAAAATGAAAATCAATAGCTTTACTTATTTAAATTGCGATTTAGTTTCACACCAATGAATTTTAAAAGCCTTAAGTGAAAAATCATCAAAATGGATAACAATAAGCGCAAAAAATTTGTGTGATAACAGTAAAGTATTGTTAATACTTTTCGCAGTTTTGTGTTAAATATTTTTATACTGTTTACAAAACTAAGAATTGTACAAATTCCCTAGAAGTAAAATTGTAGCATTTACATTTGATTTTTATCTTATACAAACATTGAACAGTCTGAAATAATGTAAATATGTAATGGTAATGTAAGCATTTCTAATAAAAGTTGTATGGTTACAAATACACAGAAATAAGCAATAGTAATTTTTTAATACTATAATTGTATAATATTTATAAACTATGTACATAAAAAAACTATATACATGAATCCTAATGTATATACAGAACAATCCAGCTTTGCAGTTTCGACAATCGTATCATGATTCAAATATAAAAAGTATTGATAATTATAAAATGTTATAATATTTAAATATAAGTTCGATACCTGGATTAATAGTCTAATTAATAAATAAACAATTGAAATACAAAAATTATTTTTTGGGCAGTGCATAATTGCATAATCAAATTCATTCAGTTTTACAGCAGTAAAATCTTAAAAATTTAAAAATTCTGATTTTATTTTTGAAAATTTTTTTATACAGTATATTTTCTGATAAAGTTGCTTTTTTCCTTACAGCTCAACGAATAATAAAAAATAGACAATGCAAAAATAACGTACACAACGAATAATAAAAATAGAAATTGAGATCTGATTCAAATGCAAAAATTTGAATGTTCCACTATATATATTGCAGGGTTAAAGATTTCTCATAAATCTTTCTTTTTTTTTTTTGTAACAATAATTATCTTTTACATCCTTTACCTCAAAATACAATGTTGGTGCATGTGAACAGGTGCTTCAAATGTTTGTACCCTCTATTTTGCGAGTTTTTATTTCAATTAGATTTTCAATAAAATTTTATCTACATTGGGGTTCCAAATATAAATATAAAAAGGCTCTATCATTTGTCGGATTTTGAATTAAAATTTTGTAATAACAATAATTAATAATACCAGTAAAGTATCAACCATACAGTTATTGGTTAGACGCAATAAACTTTTATATTTTTATTTAAAATTTTTTTTCTACCTATATATATCTATAATAAATACTCGGTAGTAACTAAATACAAACAAATGAATGTTTTATTATAAATCAATTTCAAACCGTAATTTTAATCAACTTTTACTTAAAATTTTCAATCACTTTATATTTTTCTCTGTCAACACGCAAACTCATACCTTAATAATAATATTTGAAATTTTGACTATTTACACATACATAAACATAGTAATATATTAAATCAAATTATTCACGTAACTTTTTGAAATTAAAAACGAAAGGACGGATTTTGATATTTATAGATTCACAAGTTTATTAAAAATCATTTCATTACATTTACAAGAATAAAAGATTTCGAAAATTGAAAAAAGTTCTATAAAAATGTATTTTCCATGATTAAAACTAATTTACCAAATAATCTTCTCGTGTAAATAGTCAAAAACCGTGCGGATTACAGTTTGAA
Organism: Ormyrus nitidulus; assembly: GCA_900474335.1. Taxonomy (NCBI): domain Eukaryota; kingdom Metazoa; phylum Arthropoda; class Insecta; order Hymenoptera; family Ormyridae; genus Ormyrus; species Ormyrus nitidulus. The sequence goes on along the minus strand of UCOL01000011.1, from coordinate 84,300 downwards.
GGATAAAAGAGAATATGCATAAAGCGGATCTAAATAAATTTAAGAATATTTGTAATTGAACTACGATTGTTAATTATTGGTAAGATATAATTTGTTCACATAACTTTTTTTTTCTGAAATTCACCAAGAAAATAATTTAAAATCTTAAAACCTTTGAGGTATTTCTAAGAGAATAGAAAATTTTGCTGTACCTGAGTCTTACATATTTTTACATTAACAAAATTAACGAAAGAATCAAGTCTTCTGTTCTTAATTAGAAAATTTCATTGAACACAACTCTAATTATTTTTAAAATACAAACATAAATGCATTATTGAATGTAATTAATGCAAGTAATGTATAATGAATGTAAAAATCTTCCTATTTCTATTTTTAATTACCTTCTATATACGGTTTTGTACAATTGAAATTATAACTATTTTTTGAGGTGTTTTTAATATATGAAAACTTGAGTGTGCGCAATGCCCAGAATTTTATATTTTTCTCTATCGCACGACAATTTTCTTAAAATATATATTTTGGCTTTAATATAAAGCTATATTTATTCCTATTCAGTTACCATACTGAAAAATAGACATCTACTTAATAATATAAATTTTACTATTAACAGTAATATATTCAAAGTTAGTAACTATTGTAATTTAGCTTTTGTTTTCTAAAATGTCGATTTAATATCCGATTTGAACGATTGGATTTTTTATTGAAATTCATCTCTTTAAAAATCGATTACAAATTATAGTAACTTAATTACTAGTGAAATTTATATGATAAAAATCATTAACGTTCATAAATGGCTTGCAGTATGGATTTAGTTGATAGTAAGCATTGTTTTATATGTATTAATTGTAATCCTTTATAAATAATAAGTTTTATTGAAATGCACCAATTTTATTGTTGATATTCAAATTAATATTAACTTATTCAACTTATTATACCTTTTTCGTTTTCCAAAATAACATTTTTTTACGACTTTTCTGTCATCTAAATAACGCAGCTCTATTAGCTTAGATACAAAACATCTAATTAAAATCAAGAAACAATAAATTATAGAAGAACAACTATGAAATTGACTAATAAAAGTGTATTGGAATGGTCAAAGCGTATTGAACATACGGGAAAAAAGTCTTTCCTTACTTACAAAGCAAAATCCTCAAACGAGAAGCAGATAAGTTGAAGAGGACGCGTTTCAATAAAAAAAGCAGCCTCAAAAATCGGAAAATCGACAGCATTGCATTTTTGACGTTACTCGTGTTCAAGGAAACTTTCTAAGCAAGGGCTTGCCTGCGTAGTGTCTTATATCACATGACAGAGTGTAATTCAGTGACAACGAGTCCCGTCAGTCAGCAGAGTAGGTCAGATGACTCCCATCTTGATGAGTCCAGCCTGGCTACCGCGGCCAACGCTGGCTTCTTCCAGGGAGTCGAGGTCGAGCGCAGATTCGATCATAGTCGTGTCCTGAAGCAGCCTGAGCCTCGAGGCCGACAGCGGCGTCGTGACCGACGGCAGGCCGACGCTCGACGACGATGGTTCAAGTGCACTTAATGGCCCTGAGCGCACCGCCGTCGTCGGCAGCGGCGCGATCTCGTCGATGTCGATCGGTGCGATATTCAGCGAGGCTAACGGCACCTCGTTTGCCACGAGGTGGCTTACACTATTTGTCGTGCTTCCTGCAAGAAAATATCGAATTTAATACAGGTTCTCTTTGAGTCAAGTGAGAGTTAAGATTTTCTAGGAGGAAAAATGTCCTGGTGCTGGGAATCATGGGATCGCGCTGTGGCAATATAGTGCGTCATCGTTTGTCGACGATGGAAAAATTTGCTTTGATTTAGTTGTAAGGACATTTTTCTTAATTATGCGAACAATAAATTGCCGAATAATTGCGAAAAAATTCAATAATCATTTCTGAGCTTTTTATTGTTCTTACAGTTTTAGAGGCACAGTTGAAAATGTTACCAAAATGTGTTTACGAAACTCGATTCAATATTAATAATTTTAATGTAGTCATAATTCTGATCATACTCTATCATTTCTATCATTTTTAATTTTAAAACTGTTCATTAAATTTCAACCGTGCAGTAATAATTATGAAATGCATTTGTTGGGTAAAACTTTGTTTTAACCAAAATTTTAATATACTTGTTAACCCTTTGAAGCATGGTGGTCTCTTAAAGGAACACGTTTTTTATTGCCTATTTTTATTTATAAAACTTATAGTTATTGGTATTTATAAGTGGTTATAAATTTTTTTGCCAGCTAAATAGTTTCTCTACAATACTACCAGATAAAAATTAATATTTTTTTGTTGCTAAATAGTTAAAAATCAAAAAATGCAAAAAAGTAATTTTTTTGAGAAATTCAATTTCCGGTTTATTTAGAATACGATTTTCATGAAAATTTATACCCTAGGGTTTTTATGGATGCTGATTACGAATCAAGGATTAGTATTTCAAAATTCAAAACGACGGTCAAAAAATTTTAAAAATTGCATTTTACTTTAAAAATATGTACTTGGGGATTATTGTAAGAAATTTTAAGCAAAAGTAGCGAAAACAAGAACATGTGCTTCAATGGGTTATTAAGCAGGTTTTGAAGTAGGTTTTATAGACGCACAAATTTATGCGTGATGATTAGTTCTCGCTACTTTGATATAAAAATTTTAGCCAACATTGCACGCCTTTTATATTTGACAAATTTACAAAGGGATAGAAATAAAAAATAATATTTGTAAATACAACTAAATACATTCATGATTTTGGGTGTAGTTATTAATACAACTACGTGTATAGACAACATTTTTGTATATGAATTCACTAAAACCTTTTGCTCAGAACGATATTTTATAGAATTCTATAAGTCGTATTTTCCTTGCAAAAAGGCTTTACGTTGTATTGTTAAAAATGAAAATGATTAAAATAAAATAAATAAATTTTGAAGTCGAATATCATTTTTACGTGAGATCGACTTCTTTATTTTCATATTCTCTCGTTTGAAAATTATAAATCAGAACAATAATCAAAATACTTTAGAAAGTGTACTTCGATATTCATATATATTTTTAAATAATTATAAGTGCTGCAGTGTTAAAAAGAAAAAATAAATTAGTAGTGCACTGGAATTCCACGAACCAAACCCCCGATTGAAAAATCGAAAATGGATAAGATTAACAACGTAAATTAGTAATTTGCAATATAATTACAAAGTGAAAGAAAAAAAACGAAATTTACATTAATAGTAAGGTCAGCCTTACATCGTGTTAATGTTTGTAGTCGCCATCCCAGTGTTTATTATAAAAAACTAAAAGTAGGAGGCGAACAATGTGTCGGGGATGCTTTCATAGGTGAGAAAATAAACTTACCGAACTGTATGCACCGAGCCCTCGTTTATCGGACGTAATTACAAGCAACAGAGAAATAAGATTTATTGAGTCATAACGATTTTTTTTTTCATTTTATCTATCTATTATGCTCTACCATAGCTTGACGATTAATTTTGCGAGCCTCTCATTCAATTCTAAATGCATGGTTAACTACGATGATCTATTATAGTTTACAGAGTTCTTTCAAGATCAACAAGCATGAAAAGTAGAATGCAAGAAAATTAATTTCTGTTAAATTAGTTGTTCGCATTCACGTAAAATATTAAATGTTTATTAACAGAAATATAGATTTTAAAGAGTATACACCTTCGTAATCGTAACTATATTTTAATAATTACTTTTTCTTTTGTAAAATTTGAATTAATATAATTAAAATGTAAAAAAATGTATGTAATTTTCAACTAAATTTATTTATACGACTTTAAGCATTAAAATTCTTATTGTCATAAAATTTCAAATATCAACTTTTGTCATATAAAAATCGATAAAAAGATTTTCCAATAATTTCCAATTTTCAGGTGTATATCTTAATAACAGAAATGGTTTGAAAAATGGTTTGAAGTACTTTGCAAGCACTGATGAATAATTATTTCTCTACGATTGGTTACGTCAGGAATATTTCAGTAAATATATTATATGCTTGTATGCAATTAGAAAAGAAAGGTAGTGCATGTTTAAGTGTAACACTACGCAGTACATACTATTTTTTTCTATATATTTAAAGTCTTTTTTATACAAATAGATGATGCTATAAAAAACTTCACGCAATCCATAACATTATATATAATACGCCGTACGCGGAAAGTTATTAAGTACACACCAAATAACTGTATTTAACTTGTTTGCGATCGAAAAAAACAGAGTTGTTCTATAACCGAGATGAGCATTTAACGAGATTAATTACTTATAGGAGCAAGCGCCTAGGAAAGAAATTACGTATATATGAAATGAAATATGAATCGATATTTTATTTTATAATTATTTATGCATAAGTGCAATTACTTTATTTAGAATTGCAAACAACGGACTTTCAAACTTCGTAGCATTAGAAACTGTTAATGATTTGGAATCGATGTTTACAATTATTTTACGTTTGAATATTTATGTATTTCTTTTTAAGGTAGTCAGTTCTTTATATAAATCTTACTTGATGGTTTATGACTAAGGAACAGTTTCATTTTTTTACATAATTTACTAGTTAGATATTAAAGATAATTTTGTATAATACAATGAAAATGAATCTAAATCTTGTAAAATAATACACTTATGATTAGTAAATATTTCATCACAATACATGCAATACATTATTTTTTATTTAAAGGTTCAATTAAATTATGACAAATTATACGACTTGAGTCTTTTGGTTTTTTGTTTAAATAGACTAGTGTAATCTGAATTTCGGTTTTTATAAATGTTTCATGAAAATCTATTATATTTAATTAGGTTTACACAGTCGTTAATCTTTACTTTAAAAGCTATTAGTTTAAGACGTATAATATAGAATTTCTTATATTATGATACTAAGCTTCTATGTCGAAAACTGCTTCTATATGAAGCGGCTAAGCTTATGGTAGTTACTGTTCCTTTACCGTTGAGGTAAACTTTTAAGTTAGATTATGTCAAAAGTATGCATAAATATTCAAACTATTAAAGTGCCAGCTAAATTTATCGATGAATGTTTTATGCGTTATATTGCCTTTTTAAATTCACTTTTTTATTGTTTTAATGTAAATAATAAATTTAAAGATTTAGAAATATTATTTATAAAAGTTTAAATACAATAGGAAGAATTAAAATCACTCAATTTAAGTACCCTTAAATTTTATGCAGCCAAGAAATCCACTTAGGAAAGTCAGTCTTCTTCCTCTTAATAAAAACTTTCTTTCAAAAAATGAAATTTAATGTTAAATATTTATTCACCGATAAGTTAAAGTCACCTTTTCCATATCAACACTGATTATTTTCCTGTTTGCAACTATTGCACATTAATACGCAATTTCATTCCCAAGGCAAAGTCGTGCTAATAACCGACAGTAACAATGTATTCGTCTAAATGTCATCGCTGTCGCTCAGCGACGTGTTCATCATATAATGTCCGTCCAAATAATCGTCCTTGTCTCGAGTGCCTCCGCCGGTTTCGCAGGGACAGAACCCACTCTGATCAGCTGCGTAAGCGTGATGCTGCGATGGTTCGAAATAGCGATGATCAGCTCGATGCAAATGATGATGATCGAGCGGTCCCGAACCAAATTTATTGACAACTAAGCCAATAGCCGTGTGACCAATCATCGGCAAACCACCAGGACTCAAAATTCGATTAGCGAGGAAGCCAGTCGATGGTTTCGGATACTTGAAGCTGCCGTGGTGATGATCGGGGCAGCGGAGACCGGACATATACTTAAGGTTCTGCTGCGAGTGTCCGGACGAGGCGGCGCCGGCATTGCTCGTCACGCTTACGCGCAGCGGATCCTCTGAGTAGCACTGGGGGAATTTCTGTAAGTCCGTCGGTGTTGGTGTTGGCGTCTGTGTCGTCGTAGTGGTCAAGTATTTCAGATAAGTCTTGCGTAGATCGACGTCGTCGTCTATCGTCTTGTTCAAAGGTTCGCCTGAGTAACGCTGGAGATATTTGTGCACTTCCGACCAATACTTCTGTTGGTTCTCGGCGTAGCGTTCTGTCACGAGATTGCTTTCAGAGCAGCGATGATAATATTCCTCCCTGCAGCGTTGAGGATACCTCTGAAGGTTTTCCTCGCAACGAAACTTTTGAGGGTCTGGAGGTCGGGGAGAGCGTTCTGCTTGCTGTTGTAATGGCTGATCCCAAAGAGATTCGGAGCAAGAGCGCGGCGAGGGGTTATTGTACTTTATAGGCGCGTACGCGTCGGCCGAGTACTGGCATGAATACGAGGGCAACTCATCGAGGTAGCGCGGCATATGATGAGCACTGGCACTCGAAGCGGATGCAACTGACTCACCGTTTATAGATTCGACATGCGGCTGAGGCTGCTGTTGCTGATTTGGATCCAGATTGTTGCTGGAGCCCGTAAGATCACCGCTGACACCCATCGGTAGTCCTACTCCGTTGGACTGCAAAGAAAATATTTGAATTTTAGATTGTTTTCTAAGATTGAATTATTTTTCTGAAAAACCTTGAACGATCTATTAGATCTTACGTATTTTCGTTCAAGAATAGACGACAAATTCAGTTTAAAAAATATGTATTATGTTTACGTATAATTTGATGCCTACATCTTTTGAAGCCAATCAGACACACATGCATTTTATTTTTATGCATTTTTCTTGTTTTTATACAAAAAATTTTAGGAATCAATCTGCAAACATTATAGACACGACACGTGTATAAAAGAAAGCCAAATTTTTTTCGAATATATTCATTGCAGGGCGCATAAAATGTAGATATAAATTTTTATCAATTAAGAAGACATTATATAATGGGTTTGTTTGTAAAAAGTTAACAAATACAAGACGCTTTAACTACAAAACTAAATTTTATATTTGTTTACTACTAATATCAAGTAAAAAGCTTTTCAAATAAAAAAATATTTAAAAATAAATTCATTAGTTCATTTTACTTAAAAAAATATAAAATTATAAAAGGCATTAATAAGCTTAAAACTACTATTGTCTAAATATTGAAAATATTTTTGTATTAAATAATTGAAAACAATGTTTTTTATTTTGTAATGAACTCCACATTTAATTGCTTAATAATAAATACAAATCTACTGCAGAACTAAAGTGTAAATGAAAAAGATTTTGCGAATTTACCTATTTGTGACACTTGTTGTGTGTTCAATGTGTGTTTTCAGTTTGTATATTTTGGTTGTGTTTTTACAATTTTATATTTAAGTTTTTCTATGGCCTTTTGTATGAGAAAAATAATATGTAGTAGAAAGTCAAATCAATTAATATATGCAAATTTCCTTGAATATTAATAAAGAGAAAAAACTCATTTACCTGTGGCTGCACAATTTTTACAGTTCCATAAGTCTTGTTATTTGTAATTACACAATCTTCAGTGACTCTCTCTTGCTCTGCTCGATATTCAGGTGTTACAACGCCTCTTCGATCTAAAAAGTGGGAAATTATAAGTTATTTCTTAAGATGAAATTTGATTTATTTATACAATCAATTAAAAAACATACCTATAAGGCTGGGAGGTGCTGGGCCACAAAGTACATAGAAACAATTACCACAAATGTTTCCTTGACTGTATGGATTAAAGCTTTCTTGACCTCTTTTACTTGTAAAGGAACCTTTAATCTGAAATATGAAACAGTATCTTGAATACCACAAAATTTTTTAAAATAATTTCTTAATCACACACTTTAATCTGTAAATTGATAAGGATTGTTATTGTTCCACAATTTTTTTAAATAATGTAACTTACGTCTTCATTAGTCGTTTGATTACTTGTTGTAAGGTATGTATGAAATCCAGCCAATCCTAAAATACTCCAAACAGAAAAGAAACATACAACGCCAACAACTACACTACCTGGAGACACTCTCACAGCTTCTAGGAAAGGCTTATTATCTCTTGTTACTGTGGCAGAAATAAAAGAAGTCGAGTCATGAAGGATGTGATGGTCTGATGACAGATAACTTTATCAAGATACTTACACATTATAAGATGCGTTACTGCGCACGCAAATATAAAAACGCATAAAAATGCTAAAGACACTATAAATGCATAGAAGTAGCGATAATTTCTACGTCCTACGCAATTCCCTACCCATGGACAGTGATGATCAAATCTTTCTGCAAAATAAAAATGTTAAATTAAAATTTTGTTCTTTTATTATTTGTAATTGTAATTTGTGAATCAGCAAAACGTAAACAATCTATTAATCTGTTGCTAAGTTTCACTTTCTTACTTACCTACACAATTATCACACAAGCTACAATGAGACGCTCTAGGAGGTCTAAATATTTTACATGTAAAGCAGTATTTTAACTTTACTGGTTGTCCCCTGACCAACACCTCTTTTGTTCTAGGTGGTGGTCTATAGGTAGGTGAATTACCATTATTTGGCACTTCTAAAAACATTTTAATGCATAATGAAAAACTAAATAATAAAATTATTTATTATTAACCAAAATTTAGTATTACCTATTTGCTTTTCGATATAAGCTGCTTCATCAGGTGTTGCACGAGGTATCACACCAGGATCACTAAAACTAGTCCGAAAAAGAGCAGACATTACAAAGATGAATAACAATCCACCTATGACTGGTATAGCAGGTGTTATATTCTCTGCTAAAAATGGACAGCTGAAAGCATAATGATAAATTTAGTATAACTCAAATAAAATTGGGATTTAAATTTAGAAAGGTCAAAAAATAAGTATGATTTAGTCAGATAAATATTGTTTCATTGAAAGCCAAATTCAATGTTTTCAAATCTTTTTGATTCGTGTATTAAAAGCTATTCAAGAATAGCCTTTGAAGTTTTCTTAATCTAATTCAGTGTTTTGACCTTATTTGATTTTAAAAAGAATTTAAAAATGAATACAGTTTGAAAGTTATAGTTTGCAAATCATAGAAAATAATTTAGTCAATATTTCTTGTTTGAAAGTTATGATTCTATTGACTTACTAAATTTATGCTTTAATATTCAAAAATTCAGAATTTATAATTAGTCTTACATAAAATTTCATCCTAAATGTGAACTGATTATAAACTTACTCAAAGGCAAAAAACAGTCCACTAGTTCCAGCAATCAAGCACACTGTGACATAAAAGACACCGGTTTGAGGTGCCATCATCACTCTCCCATCACAGCAGAACCTATTTCTGCCTGGGAATAATTCCCATTTTCTAGTAATACGAGGCATTTTAAATTAATTGTTTTAGTGGATCATCTGAAAAAAAAAAAAAAAATTTGTTAAAAAAAAAGTTTTTATATATTAATTTCTTAATTTTTAAAAGACAAGATTGAAACCACGTGTTTGTACACTAATAAAAAGCAATGCTTTGTGGTTTCAGTTATCATTAGCATTTAATCAAGTTGTTTTTCTTACTGAACTATACATGACTGCTTATTCTAATAAGAAAATTATGTACATACTTTTGAAGCTTTACAAAAAAATTAGCAATTTAAATCAATAAAATTGATAAAACTTGAAGGCTTTTAAATTAGTCTAACAGATATACATAATGCTAGTAAGAAACCTTTTAACAAACTATGTAATTTAAAACTAAACATAAATCCAAATATTGTCACACAATTTACTAACTATTTTAGTAGCTAACTTTTAAAAATTTCATATTTAAAAACATGAGTATTTTTTATAAACATTTTTTTAATGAATCAGAACAGGATTATATTGATTATAGTAGGCAAAAATAAAAGCTCCCAAAGCGATTTCGGTCGCAATCTAAATCTGATACAGAATCCGACAATTACACATTGCTTTCATGAATTTTGTCACGTAAATGACGTACGATGATTTTCATTTAATCCCAGAAATTTCGTAACGATTACGATACCCAGTATCGATCTCTCGCCTAGTGAATTTCAGCCTTAACAAAACTTTCCTGTCTTCGTGAATTATTTCAACACTAAGTAGAGACGTCACTTTTTAAGAAAAAAAAAAGAAAGCTCGATTAGATTCAGAAACGATCGTCTAATCAAATTCCCGCGATATTGGGCCAACTCCCGAATCGTCGGACGTCGCCCAAATTGACGATTTCGGCAGGAGATTGTGAAATCGAAGCCGATGCTACTCCTCACTGTCGCGTGTGTGTACAATCAACAAGTGTGAGCCACTGACTTTCTTGTCTCAAGAGCGAGTGAGCGAGCAAGACAATTACAAGAGCGAGCGAGACGGAGATACAATTGAAGTGGACGAAAAGGAGTCATCACGTCTGGCCGTTTAGCCTCCGCGCGCAGAAAATTAAGCCATTACGCCCGCGATCGACAATCAATGAGAATCCAGAAGTCATCGCTTGTTACGTATTAGATTCTAAGCAAAAACATCGTCGAGGCGGATACATTTAAATGGCACGATTTCTCTTTCGACAGCGAGCGCATCTAACTGTAAAATAGTTCCAAGTAAAATAGCCTTATCGCAGACGAGCAGAGCACACTTGTGGATACTTACTTAAGCTACTGCGTGTGTACGTAGAGGAAAATTGCTGTTATCCTCGGTCAACTTAACCTAATTTCCCTCGAGCGCGACTTGACGAGCATCCTCTCGACGCGTCCTCCACGAGCAGTCACTCGAAAGAACAAGTCTCCCTTTGCTTAGCAGAGAGACGGAGAAATAAGAGAACAGATAACTGGCTTGTTTATTATCGTCGCCAGTTCGTGGGAGTGACGCCACGGTTCCCCGCCGTCCTCCGTGCTCCAGGTGATGCACCGGGAGGCGCTGCTAACCGAAAATCCATGGTCGCCTCTGGGTTAAATTGGGTCAAGCAGCGACGACAACACGGCCTCTATATTTTCCCTTGAACTATATTGCACTTCTCTCCACGCTTTCGGGCTCTCTCCTATTTGAGGAAGCGCTGCGTGTGAAAGGGAGATCTCTCCTAATGCAGCAGCAGCAGCAGCAGCGCACTTGCGCGAGCCATTCCTGGAATTCCTGCGAGGCTCCTCTGGACACTGCACTTGACAACTCGCGGAGAGACACTGCGGCAGCCTCCTCTCCTCTTTCTCTCTGGCGCGCGCCGTGGATTTTTCACGGGAATGAGAGACGAGCAAGAGGTGAGTGACACCAACACAAGCGACTCACCGACTGAGAGCAGCTCGTGATATTCTGCACACGAACTGATGGGGAGGGAGAGGATGATGAACGTGTGTAAATACGCGCGACAATCTGCAACGACGAAAACTCGCAGAGCTCGAAGGCACCGAGGCGCCAGCTGATGGCGGGACTTTGAGGTTAAGTAGAAAATGGTGCGCAGTGGGATTTGCGCGCAACACGTGACGATCCAAGGCGAGCACGTGACTTGTCGCGCGTAACTTTGATTGTTGCAGGAACCTTTCGTTGTTGTCGCGACGTAGCTGCTTATGCGCCTTGCAACTAGTAAGGATTTCACGGCTAATTCACTATCGGTATTCGTTTAATAATTCAAAAATTCATTTTAAATGGCTTTCGCTCGAATGCAACGATATAAGAAATTTCATCGGAATTTTAAACTTTTTAAACTTAAATCATACATTCGAAACAAAAGCGAGAGTTGATAAATTCTTAAAGTCGATAGACTTTTTGAAGTAACGAAGTGCACCGTAGGACGAGACTTGCCGTATTGTGAACATTCCTTCTGACCGCGGATTTTAATGCCATGGATCGATCCCGTATAAGCACCGCCGAGGCCACGTGGCCGATAAATCCGCTCGCATGCTTACGTATGGCTTGCACGCGCCCCGCGACATGCACTTCGATTTTTCTCTTTTTTTAAAGACCGAAACGTCTCGAATGTATTTATTTAAAAAGGAAAAGACAGGCCCTGAGATTTTTAAATTGATGATTGTTTATAATTATGTTATAGAAGCAAAAGTGAAAGAGGATAATTAACGTTAAAAGAATGCTTCGTGCTATTTATTTAAAGTAGAGAAAAAGTTATTTAAGAAATGCGAGCTATCCAATGTTTAATCACGCTCTTCGAATTAGTTACTCTAAGGGACTTTAAAGCGATATAAACGAGGCGTATTCAAATTCGTCTTGTTACGTTTATGGACTCTGAACGAGGTCACCGGTCAGAAAAGTTCCATATTCATAGAACCCGCCGTTACCTTTAACTAAATGAAGCATTTTCCTTCTCTATGACTTTGCTCAAAGATGTATTGATTCCATGAGCGCCGTCGAGACTCCATAAAGTTAGTCTAGTCGCGCGAGAAAATATATATAACTAAACACGTTGATGGAAGATTAATCCGATCAAGTTTTTTACGGCACTGGAAAAAGAAGTAATGCAGGTTGACGCTGAAAAGCTTTCATTAATTTTTAGGAGGTAAATTATTAAACTTGCTTATTGGATATTTTGTGCGAGAGTCTTGGGCAAACTTTTAATAAAATAATAGAGCAATGTATATATAGGCGTTTTTTTTCTAGAATGCAGATACGGTCAACGGGGACAGTTTATAAAGTAAACAAGATTTAGCTTGAGCGGTTAGAAGAGAATTGAAGTCGAACGTAATTATTTTTTTAAGTTGTTTGAGAATTGAGAACAAAGCAATTTTATGTAAGTTTATTAACTGACCGCAAGTGATTACACTTTTTGCGAAGTCATATTTGTTTACTCCTGAACGAATCTATCGAGAATTACGTAAAAATCTTGAGATGAGACTAAAACTAAGCAATCAAGTTGTACGTTTCTAAAACTGACAATACAAAACGTACTTTAAAAATCTACTTATATTAGAAACTTGAACAAAATTAAAACTTTACTGACCGTATAAACTAAAAAAAATTAACGAAAATAATCCTTCCCCTCGACGACCGTCTCCACCTGAAACCCAGCGCTGCACCCATCGCAAGAGTCCCTCCCCAAAAATGATCGATGTCCACCATCCTCCGGAGTCCGGCGTCCATCCGGTAAAAGGAATAGCCAGTCCGCGGCGCCGGTAAAACAGCGCACGGCTCGGTATAGGGTTGCCGGAGAGCGATCGATTTCCGTCGCTCTCGAGCGAGCCATCATCGATCTATCGGCGCTCGAGAGAGGGGGAGGGGGGTGGGGGTGGCCTCTCGTATTATGATAGGGTCGCGCTCGAGATCAGGATTGATTATTTAACGTCGAGTGTGGGCGTACCTACGTAGGTTACATCGGCGGGGCCCCTCGTGCAAGGCGAAATCAGGTCGCGCGACGCAATGCGGTACAACTCACTCTCTCTCCGTCTCTGTCGGGTGCGCGAAAAATCGCGAAAATCGAAGGTGGCTGGGAGGGAGCCTCGCGGAGCTCCGCTCACCTTTTCGCCCCAGTTTGCTCGATCGTTAATTGCTTAACGGCCCGCCGCGCCACTCGAGGAGAGGCTGGGCTGAGATCGCGGCTTCGATCAGCTCGTTCTACCGAGGAGTGGTTTGGGAGGCTTTTGGAGAAGGAATTTTGGTGGACGAGGAAAGTAAGGGGTAGTCGATTAAGTCGGTTTTGATAAGGACTGCGAAATAATGAGATTACATTGCAGATGGAGGAAAAAATTCTGTCGCAGTTGCAATGCAACTTTTATTCGAGCGGTAATTGTAAGTTAGCTGAGTTGCATGTTGTGCAGCGCGAAACTCGTGCTCGAGTTTAAAACTCGCAAGCTTAGAAACTTTCGTTACTACAATCTAATAAGAATATCTAAAACTCCGCTTATGTCAATACACAAACCGATCGATGAATCTTTATTTTTTTCCCAGCGCAGCAGCGTTTTTTCTCGGCGGGAACGAAGCCGCGCCAGAGCAAAAAGCTCAAGCTCCCCGGAGAAAGCGACCCATCGAAATACAATAAATCGCACAAAAACCGAGGTGAGCGTATCGTCCAATTTCGCCAAGATCAACTCTCCCTTCGACTCCGAACGCTCGGCTCAGGGCATCGCAGCCGGGAGCAATCGAATTTTTAAGCGGGGGTGTATATAGTTAGGCGCTCTCGCGGAAAACAGGGATCGGCGGCGCCTGTGCGCGATAATAGCTCTCTCCCGGCGGGCAGTGCGTATTTCGATGTTGTACGCGAGCTCCTTCGCCGTGCAGCCATAAGAGGGAGGCGGACCTCCCGGCGGCTTTCCCGCTTTTGCAATTGTAATGCGCGAGGGGTGATCTCTCTCTTTTCGGAAGCCATTTTTTACGCTGGATTATATATACATAACTTTCCGGCCTGCAGACGGGCGACGACTCGAGTTTCTTTTTTCGGGGATTAGCGCGTGGAATTTTTGATTACGAGTCGGGTGGATTGACAGGCTGCTGCTTATTTAATGGGGCTTTGAACGGGGTGTTGGCAGACGGATGGGGAAGATTTTATTCAATGTCTGCTTGGTGGATTTAATTTTACGCTGCGTAAATTTAGACGGTCGATCGATATTTGGGGATTAAAATAATGCTGATCGGTCAGGTGTCAATAAAAACAGCGTGGAACTAATAATTCAAAAAGAAATTGTATATCGATAATCGATCGTTATAATTACGCCGGTCGAACCTCATCTCATTATACAGCCGATCTCGTTATTAAATAATATAATAATCGAGGTTTAAAATAAAGCAATCGTTACATAAAAATATATAACAGACGTCTCACGCGGCTTCCTCATTATGCTTATACTGGATACATCGCTGAAATTGATATACACACCTCGGCGATAGTTGCGAGCGAACGGCGTATACACGAGAGGAAAGTCAAAAAGGGGGAAGTGCACGTTTGCGATAATGAATTAAAAAAAAAAAAAAAAAAGGAGCACAATGGCGAAGAGGTCTTGTCGGTGATGACAATTGAAAATTGCAGAAAGGAAGCCCCAAGAAAGACCCGCGAACAATACCGCGAGAGGGGGAGGAGGGAAGGAGAATTATATACAAGAGTATTTCAGTTGTGCACGTACGCGACTTACACAAAGAACAATACCCGAAAAGAAATTAAGTAAAGCTACGGAAGTGATGCGTTGCTGCTTCCTCTCTCTATCGCTTTACCCTGCCTGAGTTGCGTTGTACAAAGGCAGCTGGATTACTTGAACTAATCGTATTTAGATTTTTTTTTTACTATTGATCCCGGGGACGTATATTTGTTGATATACGTAAATTCTCCGTCGGTAAAGGCAATCGAGGGTTATATAGTATCTCATATCGATCTGCCGTTCGCCGATTAATTTGACGATAAAATTAACAAACTCAACTAATAAAACCCCTTATCTCAAGATAGAACCTTCCTATATCAGACCAGGCGAAAGAGAAAGAAGCACCGAGGCTCTCCTTTCAAATTCATCTCCTCGCGTCGGAGCAACAGAGCGGCAGCATTTATCCCCGGCACGCGGACAAAGATATTCGCAATCCATCCCTCCTCCGGGCTGAAATCCTGGCGACCCCAACGCAGCGGCGGCGGCGGCGGCGGCGGCAGCAGCAAACGTATAAAAGCATGAATAAGACTCCTCTCCTTCTGGGCTCTCCCTCTCGTCGATCCCCGCCTCAGCTTCCCTCTCGTTCCCACTCTCTCGCAATAAATCGCGAATCGTCGAAAGAAGAATGCGCACACATGTGTACTTAACAAAGAGGGTAGTGGCGGCGACGGCAAAAAGCAGATCTAGCAGAGAGAGAAAGAGAGAGAGAAAGAGGGAGAGAGAGACAGAGAGAGAAATCAGCTCGGCGCGATCGATGCGATAAATGGATGCGTGCGATTGGTAGTCGGGAAAATCGATGATGAACAGGGGGCACCCTATGAACCGAGCGCGGCTGCCGTGTGCGCCGGCGGTGTGTACGCGAGCGCGCGCGTCTGCGTGTGAGTGGGTTCGGGGAGAGCCGCTGCTCCTCTGCGCGGGAGAGGGGCGCAGCAGCAACCCGGCTCACGTGTGTGCGCACGTGTACGTGTGGTTTAATCCTTCGTTTGGCTCTTATTCTTTTTTAAATGGCCCCGCGACGGAAATAATCGGACGGGGGACCTTTTTCGCGAATCCGGCCGGTCCTCCGAAGCCACTGATTGCACGAAGCGTATAGCCTTTGGGAAGCTCGGCGAGTCGACGAGTTTGGAAAAAAAGTGGGCAAAGGTCAGGGAGGAAACAGAGAGAGAGAGAGAGAGAGAGAGAGAGAGAGATTTTGTTTGTAAACCCCGGAGTGGGAGTCTGCGCATACTCGGCGTAAAGATCGAGGAAAAATATTCACCTGGAGCTGCGGCGGCGGCGGCGCACGCACACACCTATCGATATAACGGCGAGGGGCGCAAAGAGCGAGCGAGCGAGAGAGAGAGAGAGAGAGAGAGAGAGAGAGAGAGAAGGGAGGGAGAAAGAGAAAAGGACAGCAAGCGGAGCGGATGGAGCAAAGACCGAAATATCGATTTTTAGGCCCCTACGCCTGCCGCGGTTCGATGCTCATATCTGCCCCGTCGTAGTCGCCGTCGACGCACACACAGACGTCCGCGGGGCCGAGAGAGCGAGCGAGCGAGCGAGAGAGAGAGAGAGAAAGCGAGCGCGCGCCGGAGAGAGAAGCCGCCTTTCAAAACACCGACGAGACGCGCGCGCGACGCACCGCCGCAGAGAGCGTAGCTTCTTTTCCCGACTGCAGGCGCCTCGTTTTTTGGGCCGAGTCAAGCTCCGAGTGTGTGCTCCGAGAGAGAGAAAGAGAGAGAGAGAGAGAGTGTCCTGTGCTGCAGCCGCCGACGGTGTCCCTTCCTGGGCGAGCTGGCCGACCCGGAGAAATGTCGCAGGGCAACGGTAAGATATCTTGATCCGAGCGCCGCTGGCTGCTGCTGCTGCTGCTTGCGAAAAGCTGCGATGAGTTTCGCCACTTTATTTTTTCTCGCGATCGCGCCCCTATTGATTTTCCAGCGCGAAATGTGTGCCGACGTCCGTTTTCGCGAGGGGATCGACACCGATCGATCGCCCGCAGCAGCTGCGGATTAAAGAAAAGTGCCTGCAGTGTCGCATAGCAGTGATGCAACGTGCCGTGTGCGCCGGAGGCGATTCAAAAACGTCTGCTACGAGGACGAGCCTCCCTCGATCCTCCCCGTCCCCGTGCCGGAGAACGATCATGAATTTTGCGAGGGACGAGGACGAGCCAATACAGAGAGAGAGAGAGAGAGAGAGACGGAGAGGAAGCTCGCGGTGCTGGCAATCGAGCTCTCGCCTCCTTATCGTCTTATTGTCGCTGGGCTATCGATCAAGTGGTTCGCGCGCGCGGGGTGAGGCGCGCTCTCTCTCTCTCTCTCTCTCTTTCTCGCGGAACACACCGCTCCGCGCGGAGGGAGGGCGCGCGCTCGTGTTGCTTGACGTGTGCGGCGAATTTGAAATTTGTGCCTTGCTGCTTGCGCCACGCGCGCAACGAGCCAGCCTCTGGCACTGCTCTCCTTCTCGCTCTAATCATTCGTTCGATATTTGTAAATTAGATTGAGCCCGGCGCCTATATACGCTGCCGCGAGACGCGTTTGGAAGCCTGCGGATTTTATTACGTGGCTTAAAAATTGATTTTTTTTTCTTTTTTTGAGAATACGGCGGATTTTCGGAGATGTTTCGGGGATTTAGCGGCTGTACTGCGAGGAAAACGTAGATTACAGAGGGTGGGAAAGATTAGAAGTTGGCAATTTTTGTATTGCAATTTAATAAGCAACTTCGTTAAAACGAGAGGTACGGTGGTTGTTTATGCTTTTAAGTGAGGGCAGACGTGGGACGAAATGTTAAAAAACGTAAACAAACTGTGCATTCTAATTATTTGGATTAAGATTCGTTAAAAAAAAAAAATTTTATGATAAGGCTGTTGACTGAAGTCTCGTGTAATGGAGTTTATTGTTTGAAATTCTTTATTGATTTAGCATTGATTGATTGGGCACTTTATGGTTTGCGCTGCAACGCCAATGCAGCAGTGTATCCTACATACGTGACTGTAAATCACGATACCTAAAAGCCCGAACAACAAATCGTTAAAACTTACTTTCTACTTAAAAAAAAAAAAAAAAAAAAATAACGAACGTATTTTCTTGAGTGATTAAATTCGGCAGGCATCGTAATCGATCCTCTTAATTACAAAAAAAAAAGAAGAGAAGAGTTTCTCCGCTCACGAGCGAATCCTAATCAAAGGAAATTCGGCGATAACAAGGTCGGCTCGGGCGGCGCTTCATTAAAGCTCCCGCAGCTCGACGCAAAGGCGAAACAGAGAAAGAGAGGTAGAGAAAGAGAGAGAGGGTAGCTCCGAAAACGCGAAAGGCATTGCGGGATTATCCGGGCGAGACGAAGAGAGGAGAGGCGGTCAGATTGATCGGAGCGGAATAAGCAGTCGATATTATGCGACGCGCCGAGACGACGACGCAGCGGCCCCGTAGAACAAAAAAAAAAAAAAAAAAAAAGCTGCGCCCGTGTTTGCGGATCCATCCTGCATGTATTTCCGGCGATTGCTCTCTCTCCCGATGCGTAATCGCGTTATATGTCTGTAGGTGCCGTTGCCTGGCGTGCGCCAGCCTGTTGTAGGGGGATGTTGACGCGACTCCCTCTTCTTTGCTTGCTTGCTTATCGATCATTTCGATATTTCGACTCTGTTACTTTTTTTTCTGCGTCTGGAGCTTTTGTGGCGCCGGGGAGAGACTCTCGTTTTATTTACTGCTTTTGGAGATTTTCTAGATTAAGGGTAGTCAATTAGAGGATCATTTTTTTCATTTGTTGAAGTATGTATTGGCCAGCTTTTAATGTTTCAACTAGTAGAGTTTTATATTTTTATTTAATTAGTTAATAATTTTAAAAGCACGATTTCATACAACGATTAGAGAGTATTTTAATTAAGTTAATATATAAGAAGTAAAGTTTTTAAGTGTTTCTTTTAATATTTTTTGATAATATAACTTATTAGTTTTGAATACAGTTAATGAAAAATGACAAAAACTGCGATGAGACGGATTTTTAAAACAGTATTAAAATTTATAAACACAAAAGCTTTTTCTTATTTAATCAGAGATTGAATATTTTTAATCTTTTCCGTTCTAAATATTCTTTACTATTTATATATTGTCTTGATTGCTTTTAGACTGGTAATATTATGAAAAGTAAACGTAGCCTATATTTGCATTAAAAACGGTCAATACCAAGGTTTTTTTTTTAAATTAAAAAATAATGTAGAATTTAAAATAATAAACCTCTAAGATATTAAACTATCTGAAATAAAATATCAATAATTTTTTCTTACACTAAACCTAATTTTAACGATTTATTATCTACTGTTACAGATATGATTACAGAAAAAATAGGCATCGCTGCTTCGGAAAACTTTCAGCTGAAGTGGCACAGTTATGGCGCGCATCTGCACAGTTCGGTGGCAACCTTGTTGCACTCGGAATCCTTCGCCGATGTTTTATTGGCTACATCCTGCGGGAGACATGTAGCAGCCCATCGATTTGTTTTGGCTGCTTGTTCCTCTTACCTTAGTCACATATTCCAAACATGCCATTTTGGTGCAAACTCAAACGCTCCAATCATCGTAGTAAGTTTCAAAAGCATCAATACTCACGGAAAGCTTAATCTATTAAAAATTACTGCCAGTAAAGCAATCACAGACTAACCAAATAAAAAAAGAGTTAAGCTTTGCTAGTTTTTCAAAGGAGTATAGTAAGATGTTAGAACGGCAGTGCTTGATTGCTTTACCAAGCAGTATTCTAAATTTTATGACTTCGGCTAAAATAATTTACGATCAGTAGATTTTTTTTCATATAAAAAAAAGACAGCAAAAAAGTCCTTGCTACTCTAACCAGATTGAAAAATTACAGGTTTTACCAACGGAAATCGGTTACCGAACGTTAAAAATTCTAATCCAATACATGTACAGCGGCGAGACAACGGTGACGAACGACCAGTTGGAGGGCGTATTAAAAGCAGGCGACATCCTGCGAGTGCGGGGCCTGTGGCGCTCAAATTCGGGCAGCAGCAAGAAGGAAAACATCCAATCGAATAATCAAAAGCTGGTAAGGGACAAGCGCGAACAGGCTCCCTTAACCGGCCACATACAGAAGATCAAATTGGTGCAGCCAAGCTCGGAAAAGATCGTCGAGTCGACACAGCAGCAGCCAGAGTCTACCTCGAATCTACAGAGCAGCGTGCAGACGCCTCTCAAAACCTACGAGAAGAAAAGTGGCGCGCCGGCACTGGATAAATCCGACGACGGCAAGGTGGAAGAACTGACCGAATCAGGAAAAAGGGCTGTCTTGAGCGAGGAAGGAAAGAGTACCGCTGAACTGAAGAACAAGGAGAATGTCGAGGCGAATGCTAAAAAGAGAAAGAATGCACTTAGCGATGCGGAGTCTACCAAGTCAAAAAGTGAAGCTGGCGATAATGTTAGTTTTATTTTGTATTTTATTTACCTTGCTTTTTCTTGTGTTTCTGTTTGATGAGTGATTTTTTGCTGGACATTTTCAGACCGAGTTGAACTTGGAGATGCTGGTGAAAGAGGAGCCGATTCATTGGGAAGAAACCATCGATCCGTCTGATACTTTAACCATAGATCACGAAATCGATATCAAACCTGTACGTTTAATGATATATTATTAAACATTTTTTATAAAATTTACTTAAGTTCGGAATATTATTGTTCTAAACAAACTGTTTTTTTTTACAATGAAAAATTATTAAAATATTTTATTTAAAATACGGGTCTTTTTTTCAATAACCTTCATGATTATTTTTATTGTCCGAAATGCAGTTATTCGCCCAAGAAATTCTCCAGTTTATAATCTTGAATTTACAGGAAATAGTTCACAGTGCAGACGAAGATGGGGATATGGAAGAAGAGGAATACACGCCCCTTACGTGCGACATGTGCAGTCAAACATTCAATCGGCCTTCCGATTGGGTTCGTCACATAGAATTCACGCACGCCGACATGACGGAAAACAGAAGAAGAAAACGAAAGGTAGTTATTTTTCCCATCCTCTATTCTCTAGAAAAAAGCTTTCCATCTATAGAAAGTTCGCTCCTTTCAGGGTGACACGGACGACGACAGTAAAGACTTCCCACCGTTGAAGTGCGATTTGTGCGGGAACATGTATCCGACCCCGCAGGAATGGGTGCGACACATACAAACGGAGCACACGGAGGAGCAATTGGCACTAATGAACAACTCCGCGCCGCCGAAGCCCAAACGAGTCCACAACCACCAGAAGCTCTGCAACATCTGTCAGAAAGTATTTCCCAGCCACGCGTCGATGGTCATCCATCAGAGGACGCATACGGGCGAAAGGCCATTTCTCTGTTCCTACTGCAAAAAGGGCTTCAACGTCAAGAGCAATCTCCTTAGGCATCTAAGAACGTTGCACGACAAGTTCGTGCATCCAAGCCTCTACGGCAGTAATGGAAACAAGAATGCTTAAGGGCGCACTCCAGTATAAGAGATATATTTTTCTTTTGAGAGAACTAAGGAAGAAATTTTCAATTACAAAACGCTGATCGAGGCTGAGCAGATACAATGAACCTAAAGATATCGGAGTTGTAAAAAGACGGGGAATCGAGGGTCTGACGCTTTCAAATAGAATCAAATTTGTAAGCTTTTATCGTGAGCCAAGGTATTGCGAATCTTATTTTGCATTTATTACTTTAGTTTGAGGATCGGTTGCGGTCGATGAGTGCACACTTATTTTTGAGATCTACGTTTCGAAAGTAGGAAGGGTTATTTATTTGATGAATGTGAGAAAGTCGGTAGTATTATTTTTAAGTTTTTTATATTGCATAAGTTTCAATTGTTGATTTTGAGAAACAATACCAAGGCTTTAAAATCCAGGAGTCTGACAAATATTGCCAAAGTATTTGATTTCGTTGCTATGTAAAAGGAAATTCTTTGACGAACGTACTAATACCAAAAAATCTATTTATCTCGGATAGAAATGTGAGTAAAGTGTGAGTGTGATAAAAAGAGCAAAGACGAGTGATTTTAATGTACCTATAAGTCTTTACATAAGTACTTGCGTGTAAAATAATTTTTAGATTAAACAATTCATTCAATGAAAAATTTACTTAGCGATTATTCGAGATCCAAATATGTAAGATTTAACTGTATACTTCTAGGCTATTTTATCCGTGATAGCCCACTTATTCCCGCAGTTAATAAGCTAATTATGTATTTTTATATTAAAGTAGCTTATATATTTAGAATTTAAGTCTAAAGATACATGATGATTACTATTCTATAAGGAATTTTGAACTTTGATTAGGATAGGATGCAAGAATGAAGTACATTCGGAATTTATCAAAAAATTTTGAAAATATATATTGAGTTCTTATACATTACAAATGCGATACTATCAAAAACTATTAATAAAACAGAAAACATAGTCACAGTCAATCACGCAGTGAGAATGTCCATGATTTTAACTTATTAATCGTAACTGTGTCATCCTACTACGAAGTTAGTGTCAATTCTGTATTGCGCTAATACTGTGACAAGCCAAATGACTTTTAAATGTAAAATTTCAATATACTATCTTCAAACTACTTGTAAAACGTGGTATTCATTTCTGAATCTTAACCTTTTACTATAAACATCATTTCTTACTATATTTATTATGCATGTAACACGTTTTGATAAACGGAGAATCAAGATCAGGACACAGATTTTAATTTTGCAAATAAATAAATATAAAAGAAAACGAGGTCTTTGACAATTAAAAAGTGAAAACGTAGATTAAAGTTTACTTATTTTAATTTTCTTCTTCATCATCAATCTTAGGTGCAAGGTAATATCTAATATGTCCAATCTCTCCAATTTGATATTCACATACCAAAGGAACATCACTAGACATAGACAATTTTACTTGGGCACACAGTGGAGTAGCTTTTACAAAAGAATTGAGATATCGGCAAGCGAACGTTAGTTTCACAGGTTCCTGCATATCTATAACAACTGCTTCTTCTTCTTTGTCTGAGTCAGCTGTTTGTGCCAATTTAATATTTGCTGAAAAAATTTAAATTTTATTAAGTTGCGTTTTTCTTAAAAATAATAAATACATTTTCAAATTATGTAACAAATTTTAGGCGCGAAAAAAGATCGCACTTAAAGTAGACTATTGTAATACGCCGCTAGTCACGTTATCTTTTTTACGCGCTAGCTTGGAACTGTAGGTTAGATCAATCTAATGTTTTTGCTTTGTATTTTCAAGAATACCTTTTCTCAAATACTTGCAATACTATAAATTACTAAGAAATTTATATTAAGAATTTTAATATAGCTTCTAAAACATTCATAACAGTTGACTCACTTTTTCAAGGTCAAAGATGTATTGAGTTCAACTTTAATACAAGAGAATTATAAAACATAAACAAAATTTTAGTATTTACGTCATTGACTGCCCTCTATAGCTTTGAAAGAATTAAGTTTCCATCAGTATTGATACAACTTTCAAAGCTGCAAGACCTATTATTCAAAATGCTTCAGATTCTAAATTTGAACGATTCTGTGTACAATTTCTGCAACCAGTTCAAGGTATGTAAAACAAAATATTTTACTAACCATTTCCATAATCACCAGCTGCAGAAAATTTGATTCCATCCTTGGAGCAAGCGATAGTGATCGCTTCACCAAATTGACTGAGATCTCTGCATATTCTGGCGAATTCTTGGGATGGCATTTTTACAACACAGGAATACATGGTTTCCTAAATCATATTATTGATTTAAAAAATAGTTCATTGTATATAAATTTTGATCAATTGCTATTAATTCTCACAGGGATGCCAAGATGTTCTTGGTCCATGTTGATGAGTTTCATTTCATACTCAGCCAATTTTTCTTTGTTCTGAGATTCAAATATGAAGACAATGTTGTCTGGGTTATCCCACGCCCTGAGGGTCACTGTATCTTCGGAGCTCGCACATCTCAGGATCTTTGTCATCCTAAATTTAACAAGTTATATAAAGTATCGGTTCACAATATTTTTTGTCATATTTTATTAACAAAAATTCTGCTTATCAGTAAACACATATAACCTAGGAATAAATAGAAAACATAACTCACGTTGCGATATTCATACCCATCGACAAATTTCTGTCGCATCTATATTTGTCGAAACCGTCACTCCTGAGGTTCAGGGAGACGAGGGAAACGTGGGCATTGTCCATGGCTTGCACTTGGATGCCGGAGTCTGAACACTCAAAGGTTGCCTCATTTAGAAGGTCTTTTACGGCCTCCAGGACCTTTTTGAGAATCGCACTTTGAGCCAGTCGTGCCTCGAACATCGTGTTTTGTTGTGTTTAACGCTGTACACGAGTAAACCGAAGAAAAAGATCTGTACAGTGCGATCGCTACTCTAAGAAGACGTAGTGTGCAATAATTGCCGAACTGTCGCAATGGTTTTCGCGCTCGTTGTTCGCTGGGATTGGGAGGGAGAAAAGCCCGCGCGCGCGAAAAGCAGCGCAGGAAGTAGAGGGCATTGCCGCGAAAGGAACAGGAACTAAACTTTGTGCGTCAAAGAAAGTGACGTTTTCAATTTGATTTTTATTTAGTAAATATGTATACTTATTATATTATAAATAAAATTAAGCAAGAAAAATTTTATTTTCCGGTTATTCAATTAGAAAGTATAAAATCGAAATAAAGTTAAAATTTTCAAAAATAAACTTCTTAAAACAATTATTGATAAATAATTTCTAATGAAGGTCATGAAAAATTGCACAAAAAACAAAAAAACAAATTAGTATCTTACTTTTATTTTAATATTTCCAAATTCGTTGAAATATCAATTTCTATGCAAAATAATCTATTTATAACGTTTTTTTACAACTGAAAGTATTCTATCATTTATCTACAACCTTACATGAATTATCCTTTAAAACTTAAAATTATTGGTATTGTAAGATTACAATTTAAATTAAAATTGAATATAAAGTTCTATTTATACAGATGATTTCTTTTAATTACAATTAAAATAATTAGATTAAGTTTCTTTAGTATAATTATATTAAAATGTACGTTTACAAAAGGGTCAAATTTTTTTGGTTGATTTGAAAAAATATTACATAAAAAATGTTTTAAATTATTCTAATTACAAGTAACAAAATAAAAATTTTGGTAGTCACTAAAAGTGATGTACATAATACATACAAAGAGCATACATATACAAGTATTTATATTGAGATATAAAGTACTTTATAAAAGTCAGATAAATCTACCAGACCCTATTATGAGTCAATACATATAATACAATTGCAAAAATATTTACAAATTGTACTAAATTAAAATGTTGTAAAAGTGGTTATATCAGTAATTACATTATTAACCTTTCGAGGGCCGGCCTGTTCTAAATATAGGACAGCAGGTCGTTTTAAAAGTTTACCGGACCTGTTATTTATATACATGAATTAGACCTTCAAAAAATGTTGTTTTTCAAGAGAAAAATACTGGCTCAAGGGTTAAAAAAACGTTTTTAAAAATTAAAAGTATCTTATTTTCTTTTCAAAGCATAAATTGTTATTAACAAAATGCTAATTTTGAAGTTAAGGTGCCGGCCCTCTAAAGATTAATGCAATGATGTAATTTAAATAAGGGATTTTACTCAATTTTTCATCCTTTATTTAGCTTTCGTCCTCTGATTCCTCTTGTTCCATATACATTTCTTCTGGTAGTTCATGAGCGAAATTAATTTCTCCAAATCCGTCATTCGAGGTTCCAAAAATCTAAAATGATTTTTAATATTTGATTTATTTGATAATTATTTGACGGTTTGCAAAATTCAATTAAAAAATGTGAATCAAAGAATGACAAATAGATTTAAGTAAAAAAATTAGGCCTTTTCGCGATTTAATTGTTGCTTAAAATAAAATTAATATTAGTGATAGTAGTTAGCGATTAATGTACTAACATATGCTGCATTGAGTTCACTTTCTTCAATGAATGGTTCCAGTCGATTATGAGAGTGAGCATTGTCAAAATCAGAGTCTGATGTGTCTTTATTTTCGTCATTATCTTCACTAATTTCACTATTTCCAGATAGTAGCTCTTGGGGATTTTCAACATATTCTAGAGGTTCCACTTTTATTTCAGGTAGGATCATTGAATCATCTTCTTGTAAACATATTCCAGATTCTGATGAGTTCTAGAACAATTACTTTTATTTAATAATGCAGAAAGTGCAAGAAGTTGATGAATATATATCAAAGTGCTAAATTAAATGCAATATTAAATAAACAAAATTTGGATTTCATTTTAAAATTGGAGAAATACTTATTACAGTAATAAACATTTTTCTTTTAATATTAATTACTTTTTTAAAGAATATATTACAGTCATAGTTTACCTGTGATTTTTCTACAAGTAAAACTGTACTTGTGTCAGATGCTGATAATTTGGAGGTAGAACTATCGACTTTTGTTGAATCAGTATTTATAATTGGTTTTTTAAGTAATAAATTATTATTAAGAAGTGTAGGAACTTCTTTTTGGATTTCTAATTGCTGTTTATTTTCTTTTCCATCTGTTACAGCAGGTTTTGGTTCATTTTTCAGTTTTTTTGGCTTTGATTCTCCTGGAAGACAATTATTGCCTTTATGCCTCAAAAATCTAACAATAATACTTCTTGTTTCCCACATTAAATTGTGTGCTTGTTTATAAGCTGCTATAGAGTCTTCTACAGTATTGTATCTAATGAAAGCATAGCTGCAATAAAAAATTTACAGAAATTATAACATTTTAAATACTTTTTATTTAGTAAAATAATGCTATTTTACATACCGAGTATTTCGCATTTTTTGAGCAAAGCCCACATCAATTCTAGCTGCTGGAGGAAATTTGTTCTTAACTTCATTTATGCTAATACTTTCTGGTAAATTTCCTATGTAAAGTGTGTAAGGATCAATATCTTCTGGAGTAGGATTCTCTTCATCTTTCATGGATTTTCGTTCAACTTTCAAATGACCAAGACCAAATTCAATTTTTTCTAAACTTTTTATAGCTTCGTCAATATCAACATTCTCCTCCATTTGTACAAAGCAGTACCTTGGTCCACTAGGACTTTGAAAATGTATATTTCGTATACCTGGATGGAACTGACTGACTATTGATTTATTGATATCAGGATCAGGAAATTTAATTATTAAACTTTGTGATCTTGCAGCTTTGCTATATTTTTTTTCTACTTCTAATGCCTTTTCTGCATCTTTTTGATTCCACGCACGAGTTGAATAACTTTGTGACATAGGTTTCCGCTGTTTATTTTTTTTGACAACAACAACTTCTTCCTAGAAACAAAATATTTAATGATTAAATAATAGAATAATAATAAACAAAAAAAACAACAATAATACAGTTGTAATAATATGTGAATTAAAGAGTTTAAGATTATGCCTTAAATAAAGTACCTTAACATCTTGCTCTTTTGATTCTTCCAATGTTCTAGTATTGGGAATAGCAGCTGCTGCCATATGGGATAATTGATTTGTCATTGTTAGTTGCCATTTCAAACTATTAGTTACAGCAGCATTATAGTATGATGCTTGATCGTACTGATTTTGTGCTTGTTCGTAACGCTGTGCCTTCCTATTTCTACGATAATGACCTCTTTGGTAAACATTATTTCTATTGCAATTATATCTATCTCTTCTTGAGTAAGTAATTCTTAATGAATCTTTTTGGTATGCTGCTGAAAGATCTGTTGATGGATGAGGAGCTATGGCACTTGCTTGAGGAGAAATCCATTGCCATGTAGGGGTATGTGGCCAAGCATGAAGATGGGCTACTTGAGTCGGAACAGGAGTATATACACTAGGAGGTGGTGGCACAGCTGCTTGAGGTGGTGGCATTGGTGGCAAAGGTGGTTGCCCTGGCAGTGGTTGGTTAAGGGATGTGGCATTTGATGCATTGTTTGAATAATTGATGAATGAATTATCGTATTGATAATTCATACCTTCTTGTTTTACGTACGAAGATTTATGACTATCAACTGCATGGATTCCCTAAAGTAATAAAACAAATCTTTAATATTCTAATATTACCCATAAAATTTTAATACAAAAGAATTTAAATCATAAAGTTAAATCATTACTTTATGAATAGTATGAACAGTTTGAATTATGAGTATTGAAGGAAATTAAATATGTTCATCATTACACGTAATATAGATAAAGTTCCATACATTAAAATACAAAACAACTATTTTAATTTTCAAAAACAAAAACAACGCGAGATCACAATTGTTTCGAGGATCTAACCTAAATTTATCAGATAGAAAGCGTCACTTCGAAGGAAAAACTGATTACCCGAAGACGTGAAGAACCGTACAGCCCTTAAAGTTTTTGTGATTAAAATAATAATTTGAGTTACTTACGGACTGATTCATACTGCTGAATTATCGCGAGCAGCAGTTGCCTAGATGTCCCTTTTTTAAGGGACTTCAGTAATTAAGATTTATTGTTGTTCTTTAAAGATATGTAAATATTATTCGAAGACAGCCATGAAGAGAACACACGGACGTCAACAACAACGCGTTAGGGGTAAAACTGGCATCGAATCGCAGGGATGCCAACGCGTTCAGTCGGCACAACTTCGGCCGTCCTCGGCTAATCTCGTAAGCCTGAAATTCAACCCTTCTTCTTATATTCTTATAATCTTATAAAAGTATCAAATTTCATCATCTACGTAAAAGAATGAACAGGAGCTCTTGAGTTTGCATGCTTACCAAATTCATTTTTTGCTTTCTTGAGTAAAAACTAAATATTTTAACCATTTTACAATCATAGTTTTCAACCAATGAGAATGCTCATCTCGGGGTAGCATTTCCTAATGCATCAAAATGGTTGAAAACCAGCGGAAAACACATACCGTTTGATGCGTCACTTGAAATTAGCTTGAATAAGATGAAGACGCTTATTAAATTTCTATATTCGATTAAGTAAAATGGTAAAATTTATTACATTTCTTAAAATGTACGTTATAATTTTCTAATTTTTTGTGATAGAATTGGGTAAACGTGCAAATTCACTACTGAAAATTTCGTCATTTATAAAAAAAAGTCATTAAATGCTAATAATAATAGGATTTAGTCTTTGTTGTAGTTATTTGAGTACAATAAAAGAGCGATTAAGGTACTTACGTTAGGCTTATTAGAGATAGAAATTTTTTAAGAAGTCAGTCGCACAATTCATACCAATTCCTAAGAGTTGAATTTTTCTTGTGGAAATTCATTTTCTGTAAATACTTTGGGTAAGACAGCGCCCCCATGTACTTATATTTATCTGAAACGGTATCTTTGTAGTAGTTCAAAGAATTGACGTTGAGGGCGATGGCGACTGTCATCTATTATATATCCCCAAAAAATGAAGGCACCTTATTTTTATACTGGAGCATGATGTGCTTTGTCGAGCAGTGATTCTTATAAGCAATTGCACAAAACATAATTTGTGAATCTGTCGGTATCTATATGAATTTTACCGATGTAAGTTTAATGTTTTCAAGCCCTTTATTAGCCATCAATATTTGTAATTTCAAGACTTGATTTATTTTTTGATATATTTTTTGTTCTAAAAAATAAACGTGGCATTATAATATCTAAACGGGAAAGATGGTCTGACTAAATTTAGTTTAGATCACTTTGGTAACTTTAAAAACTATATAGGATTGATTCTTTAGATTCTTTAATTAAATAGTTCGATTTTCTAATACCTAAAAAGTTATCATATTTTACTATTCTTCGCCGAAACTTATACAAAAATGAACTAAATTGCCTTATTCAATTCTTTAACTTTAACTACCGAGTATATTCTTATTTCTGCAAAGTTGTTGTAAACAAACATTGTTAACATACTGAACTGATCACAGACGTAAACAAATGTGTGTAGGGTGTATTGAATTGAACTATGTTCTTTCAGATATGCTGCAGAATACCATTTCCTGCGGTATCATAAAAAGATAATTTAAATTTATATCATATCGCCTAAACATGTCCTGTGGTTGCCTTAATTCCGTAAAGGATTAAAAATTTTACCGTAAAACGAATATATAAAATAATTTAGAATAAAACGAATTGTTATTAGATATTTATTAGAAAAGTTACTTTTATTCGGCCCATCGCTGAAAAATTATATATATATATATATACTAATCAGACTATGAAATATTCGTATTAAAAAATTAGATATGCGACGTTATTGTCTCTAACTTCTTTTCATTATATATTTTCTTTTTATTTAAGAAGAGTATGTAGAAATCTTTAATTGTTTAGAAAAAAGTACGAAAGTTTAAAAACTTTCAGTATCGTCAAGTATGCATAATAAATCATAATAAATTTTGTTATCGCTTCTCCTCATAGTTATAACGATTTACGGCTACATAAATTTCATTTAAGAATAATCATGTAAACTTGTTAAAAATAAATGTAAAGAAACTAGTCTTTTTAAGCGTTTTCTATTTAAATATAATTAGATGGAAAAATTATAGAGACATTAATTTAACTGCTCAACTAAAAAATATTATTGTTTAAATAATGAAAAAAAAAACTAAATAAACTATCAAATTCAACCCAATTATTTAGCATGTATTATCTAATAGATCGAGTTTTAGAAAGTTTTGAAAGACCCGTACCGAAGCTGACGGCCGCCGAACCGCATTAAAGCCCCGCGGAAAACTTCAATGGCAATGCTTGCAATTGCAACACATTATAGTGGGGTTAGGAATTCTACGACGGGGAGGGGGGAGGTTCCTCGTATACGCGTGTAAGACATCGCGAGAGTTGCGGGTGCCTCTTCAGTGACGGAAAAGTCTCGCGTCCGCAAGAGAAATTCATTGGCTATTTTGCTTAAACTATCCTTTCGAGGGACTTTTCCTTTGAACGATGGCCGCGACGAATTCGGAGGAGATCGAGGTAAGCATTTACGGTTGATTGAACCTGCGGACACTCGTCCACCGCCTTACATCTGTAAAAAGAAAATTTAGGCGATTGGAGGCGCATGGAAGAGAGAGATCGGGTTTCGGGAACACACCAGCAACTCGTTTGCTCATACTTGCCTCTCTCATGTTTCTCGCTCTTTCTGGCTTTATCGTAGAATACGTCGTGCTTGAGAAAATGATTTCACTACCTGCGATTGCGTATTTTACTGGGTTACGCGTTTTACAGGGTTCAGCGTTCAGCGTATTTCTGATGAGAGAGACAGAGATCTAAATTATTTGGAGTCATTTATACCTATTACATAAATAAGGGATTTCTAGTAAAGCTTTTGTTTAGGAAAACGATTTTTTTTAGAGAATTTTTGATTAACAATTTTCGAGATTTGTGTTTATTTTCTCGCTAATTTTTAGAGAAGACAAAGAAAATTGAAATTAAACTTTCAACTTCATCAATATAATTTTCTTTATCATAACATATTCTTTTATTTTATTAATATTTACGCATTGTTTTTTAGTATTAATATTATTTTTAAAATCTTGAAAAGCCCTATAAAGTTTAAAAAAAAATTAAAAAATTAAAAACCTTCAGTTGAAAAATATTTTTATTTTTTTACGATTTTTTTTATAAAATCAATTTGCTTACAAACTTAATTTTATGTTTATAACTACAGCTAAATATATAAAATAATGATTCAGGCGATGAATCATGAAACAGTTATAACTTTATATATTCCAATAAATCTAGAAGGTTTTATTTAAATAATAATTAAGATAAAAATAAATTTTAAGAAGTTAAAGCTTGAACAAACATGTTTATTTAACAATAAACGTATATTTATTAACAAATTTCAAACATGAACTAAGTTTTAACATACTTATCTCAGGTAGTCAGCTAGAACATATATGTTTTTGAAAGCTATTATTTTAACTGAGTTATTTTAATTTATGTAAAAATCTTTTTAAATGCGTTTGTACATTAAGTAAAGGTAAATTTGAATACATTCTGCAGAATTCTAATGAAAATTATCTGTCATGCGTTCTTTTAACGAAATTTAAAATAGATTTCCTCAATGAAACGGCCGGCGGTAAAATACTATCCACATCATATACATTTTTTACACATGTCCCCCTCCTCGCCAATGTGCAGTCACGCACACAAAAGCCGCAAACAGCAGCAGCAGTCTTACTCGTTCGCTTCAACGGCGCTTGCCTCCAAATGGGCATATAACCCTTCCTTCAATTTCTTGTCTTCTCGGATTCTCGCCTCAAGTTCAGCTTCAATTGAAAATAATTTTGAGCTTTTTCGGTAACATCCGTGTTCGCGCCGGCAAGTAATTTGTTGAGAGAACTTGGCGCTGTGCTGATAAAAGTTGCAGCTTTGTCAATCTGACTTTGGGAGCGTCGAATCTGGAACACATTTTTTAATCTGGCTTGTCGCCTTTAATTTCGGCTTAGACGATTTTAGTTTCGTAGTTTTGAACTTTTCTCATAAAATGCTTGCTGTGGAGACTAGAACTACAACTATGACATCGGTACTTGAACTTAAGATTTTATAATTTTAATTTGTGGTAGTTAAACAATATCAAATACTTTAGAAAATTTATTGCTATTTGATGACTTACAAAAATTATAACTTCTATTGAACGATTGTTTAAACAAATAAGAAAAAAATATTTTTTCTTATTTAAGACCGCTGATTTAATTATTTATTTTTTTGTTTTCTTATAAAATTAATAATTTTTTATGCACCATTTCCAGGAAGTTGAGGTAAAAAAAGATGAACAGAATTTAGAAGAATTTCCACCTGAACTGTTGATTAAACATCCATTACAAAACACTTGGACATTATGGTATTACGAACAGGATAAGAATAAGTCATGGGAAGAGAGCCAGCGAGAAATTACTAGTTTTGATACAGCAGAAGATTTCTGGAGGTAGCTCTTTTGTTCTTTTTTTAATTTTTATTTCTTTTTTATTTAATAAAATATTAGTTTGAATTTGTGTTCTATTTGATAAGTTTATTTACTCAAACTATTTTAGATGTAGCTTGTACATAATTTTGAAAGTGGGGTACATATGGTGCTGAAAACCTAACCTATAATAAATTCTTTATGTAGTTACTTTAATTTAATAATTTAACTTTTTATTCACATTTCTATAAATAAAAATCCTAATTTTGTATTTAATTTAAAATATATTCTGTACAGTTGCATTATTTAATTTTTTTATTTGTGTAAATTTTGACCTCACTTTTTCTACCTTTCTCTTTATTCTTTTTTCCATTAATTTATAAGTTTTTAATTCTTTTTTTTGGTTTCTTTTTTTTTTTTATTTAATTAATATTTATTCTGGGATATTTATCTCTATTAGTTTACTTATTTTTTTAATTCAAATTTTGTTTTTTTTTAATTTTAACATTTAGTTTTTGTAATTTTGTAATTTTGCTCTTTTTTTGCACTTAGTAATTAAATTAGATTTTTTTTTTAAATATTTACAAAACATGTTTAGACAACTTATTATTAAAATTATTTAATAATTAAATCCTTTAAAAGAATTTTATTTTCAAAAAATTTTTGTTTAAAGTCAAACTAAATTAAAAAATTCATATTATTTTGTTTAGCTTGTACAACCACATCAAACAAGCATCAGAATTGAAACAAGGCTGTGATTATAGTATGTTCAAGCAAGGAATTAGACCTATGTGGGAGGATGATGCTAATAAGAATGGAGGAAGATGGCTAATTAATTTAGATAAAAAACAAAGAACAACTGATTTAGACAATTTTTGGTTAGAAATTTTGCTTTGCATGATTGGAGAAGGCTTTAATGAATATTCTGATGATGTTTGTGGAGCTGTAGTTAACGTCAGGCCAAGAACAGATAAAATTGCTGTTTGGACGGGAGATGCTAATACACAAGCTAGTGTTATGGATATTGGGTAAGAAATTAAACCTTCAAAGTTTTAGAGTAAAAATATTATTTTTAAAATCTTGCTACTTTTGAATATTGATTATCTCACCTTTTTTAGACGCAAATTAAAAGAGCGGTTAAAAATTGCGCCGAAAAACATGATTGGATATCAAGTACATAGAGATACTATGGTGAAGGTAGGAAGTATGACCAAGAACACTTACACAATCTAAACTGAGAGTGCTACTGACATCTTATTTGTCCTGTTGACTCTGGAACATCAAATAAGATTTCTTCACTGACTGGGATCAGAAACTGATAAACGTAAAATTTGAACAGAAAGTGGAATCTTTTCCATCGTTACCATCTAAACTTTTTAAAGTGTCAAAGTTAAAAAAAAACTGGAGTTCTTAAAATAATTGTTGAATGATGGATTAATATAAAAGCTGTACGAATATGTAATATGTACGATATATTTGAGTATGTTTGGTGAGATATGCGCAGATTGTTGTATTATTAATTTTATTATTTTAGGATAAAGAAAACTATTTAGTTTCATATTTTAAGTTTACTTGCGTTTTCTTTCATAGATAATTATAAAAAAATACAGCAATCTGCTCCCTCTATCGTTATTCGCATACTGCATTACAGATTAGATGTATTATGCATCCCTTTTCATAAAATTTATGTAATTCAGTTTTCTATGTAAGGTATATTTAAAAGTACTGCGAATAAATACACTTCTTTGTATAAATAACAGATATAGCAAGCTTTTTATTTTATAAATATTATAATACAAGTCTTTTTTAAGTTTCATATACAGTGTTATATGTACTCATAATAAAAAATTTTTGCAAAATATTTAAATTTTAAAATTTATAACAGAAATTTTTTTTTTATAAAAACCCTATGCTAGGAATTTTCTTCAAATATGTTCTCAATATTTATTTTTAAATCATTTCTTTTGCATGCTGCTAAGGCATTCTTTAATTCAATTTTCCATCTGGGATTATGCTTAGAAAAGTATAATTTCAAAACCTAAAAAATTAAAGCATTTTTAATAAAAAAGAATATGAGAAAAAAAAATTTATGTGCAATATTATTTACCTCTTTAAACATTTTTTCAGAACCTTTAAATCTTGGTTCATGAAAATATTTTGTTTCTATGTCTAAAATGATTGATTCTTGTATATTTAATTTTCTACTTACATCTAACCAGGATGAACCTATTTTTTCACTTAGATAATCCATTACTAAAAGAAAGTAGAATTGCATAAGAAACCATCAATAAAATATTTAAACTAAGAACAATTATTTACAACGCAAACGTAATAAAAATGGTAAAAAGCTTAGATTACAAATAATGAATTAGTATGTATTACCTAAATTTTGTAATTTCTTTTCCTGCTCTGCAGGAGATATTGTTGTTGGTCCTGTGGCATAAAATTGTGTATAATGTGCCTCAAATCTTGTTTCATTTGAAAATCCTACATTTACATTGGAAGTGTTATATGGCATCATTGATTCACCAGCTTGCTCACTAGGCACTTCTGTTACTGCTTTTTGCTCAATAGCTGTAGATTGAATATGAATATGTTTCACCAAAATCCAAATTACAATAATTAATGTGGTGATAAATACAGATATAATAACATATTTTTTTCCCTTGCTGTTTTTTAACCAGTTTTGAAAATTAATTCTTGCAAAAATATTTCTATTTTCAGATTGTGTTGAAGTTGAACTAGAGTTCTATTCTTTTAATTTTAAATTTTCATTAAATTGTTCTTCAAGATTATCTTTATATATAAATTCTAGTGATTCACAGTTTACAGTCTCATATATATCAGATTCATTTGGGTTGCTATTATTAAAAAAAGCTTTTGACTTACCATTAGTATACAAATATTTAATATTAGAAGAATTTTCTTCTAACCACTGTTCATATTTTAAAATTTCATCTTGAATTAAATGTTTTTTTTCTAATTGCTGTGCTATATCTCTTAGGACACTTATATCATCAAATTGCAAAATTCTATATTTTTTTAATACTTTTAACAAACTATTAAGGTCTGTAATTGACTCTAATGTACGTTTAGAATTTATTTTATGTTCGAACACAAATTTTAATCTTTCAATAGCTGCATGATCAATATTCTGCACAGTAATAGCTTGAAACGTATGAAGAAAATTATTGAATGTTTCCATGTCTACAGTCATGATGGGACTAATAGCATGTCTGTGTATGTGTGATACCACCAGATACAAGAAAGTACAATTTCAAGACATAATCAAGGGAATCCCATTTTAGCAGGTACGGCACAGCTTCTTTTTGTTTCCTGGTTCGAATTCCATGATACAATGTCTCCTTCTTGAATCTTGTTTGAAACTTTAACTGATAAAGTGTTATGTTTATACATAAATTTACTTATGCTGGAATAACAGATCAACAGTAATATTTCTACAACAACAAAATATGTTTTTTATTAAATTTTTTAGTTTTTTAAAATTATGAATATCTGTGCTAGTTCAGAAGTGTATAATATTTCATATGTAGTTTTGTGCCAAAAGCAAAAGAAAGAGTAAAATAAAAAAAATATTAAAATTTTTTAAAATTAAATTTAATAAGATTGCTATAGGAAGCAGTAAAAAAATGCATGTACTCACTTTTAATTTGATTTTATTGTTAAAAGTTTTTTTTATTGTTTCTACTACATAAATTTATGTTTAAAAAATTTTATTTTGATAAAACTCGAATTCTCGGTATAAAATTGTATTTTATATAAAAATGTTAAAAAATATAGTATAACATAATGTAGTACACCCAAAAATTGGTCAGCAACGATAGCAACAACGCAACAAGTATTTTATATATAAAAACATCAAAGCATGCATGGAATAGCCCAGTGATTTCAATTCGTGGAAATAGATGACGCTGATTCACGCATAAGGTTCGTTCCTAAATCGTTGTTCATTCTAAATTCGACTGACTGACTGACAAAGTGTTTGCCAGAATCCAGAATACAGAATTGCAATTGATACGGTAATACGGTCATATTCTAAAGTCTTTATACATTGATTTAAAAATTAATAGAACTGAAATAACACGTAGAAACTATATTAAAAAGTGCTCGCCATAAATGTGTTATTATATCACACAAAATAATAAAATCAATTGCATTAGTATTTTAAATAAACTGTTGTGTGATGTCATTTTGAGTGATACGGTCTTTAATCCGCATTTCTGCAACAGTAAGCATTTTCATGAGTCACTGCAAAGGTATTTAAAGTGACGTTTACTTACTCAACTGTGCATGAAAACATTTTTATTTTAATATTTATAATGATATATTTCATTAAAGTGAAATTATGACAATAATTCAAGCACCTAGAGGCCTAGATTACAATTTTTCAAATTGCAAAATAATTTTTTTTATAATTAAAAATTTAATCACCTTTATGATTATTCATCACGAAATATTTGCTGATTAATTTTTAATTAAATAATGCAATCTAAATAGAGTGAGGTTGTCTTTTCTAATGTAAAATGTTTGTATGGTTTCATTTAGTTGTACATACACGAAAATAATTCTGATTATAATATATACTGATAATTAAACGTGTGTTTGTTGTAATATCTTTGGAACTAAGTATTAGAAGTAAAAGATATAGTTTTTCTTTTGATTTTTATTGTTATTAATTTGCGTTTTCTTTTGCTTTTGATACACGAATCATATAGCTAAACAATAGGTATTATAAAACAAATCACAGTAGAACAGTAAGTGGTCATTTTAATTTTGCCGCCTTTTAAGAAAAAATGTCACATCCTCCAATCATCTCAGCGAAGTCACGTACATGACCACATACATATCTATTATTTGCACGCTGAACGTAATTCTGTCTCCGTCTTGCTAAGTTGCTACCATTGCAAAAAAGGATAGAAAGAGAGAGAGACAGGATTCCTCTCCTTCGCGAATCGCGACCCTGACTGAGAGGCAGCTGACATTCGCGAAACAGCCAAAGAGAAAGAAAGAGCAACATCTAATAACATGCAGAGAATGAAAGAGCCGGCGCAAACTCTCACCATTCGAATAAATTATAAAAGATAAATTTACAGAACGAATCGAGAGAAAGAGAGAGAGATGCGGCTCTGCTGCATAGTCTGCCTGCATCAGCCTGCATGCATACACCGAGAAAGAGAGAGAGAGCGAAAGAGAGAGGTGTGCATCAGGGGTGCAGCTCTCCTTTTTCCAAAGAGGAGATAAAAAGAGAAGGAGAGCCTGTGTAGCAGTGCAAGTTCCACCTGCGTGTATGTATATGTCGCGCGCACACGCGACATACGTAGGTATCACATATCCTCCTCATCCTCTGGCTGCCGCGCGAGAGAGTGCGAGAGTGTGTGTAACAGCAGCGCAGCAGAGCGCGCGCGTACAGTCTTCAGAAAAGATAGAGAGGGAGAAAGAGGGACCAGCCCAGTGGAGGATGCACTAGGTCATCGGCGCGCGGCGCGCACAGTCTAGGGAAAGAGAGAGAGAGGGAGAGAACGAGAGAGAGAGAGCAAAGTCGCTCTTATACGAACTCGTTTCTCTCTCCGGGTCAGCGATATATACGTCTATATATATATATATACACACAGATACAGACGGTGGGATATCGCGCGCGCGCCGTGAAGAAGGTGCTGCTGCTCCGCCGTGCGAGAGAGAGATACACCCGTACGGACGGGAACTGGGAGGAAGGAGGACGTGGACGGCGGCCACACAGGCGAAAATCAGCCTCGCGCGCGCGGTCGCACGACAGAGAGAGGAAATACATATACACATACGTACATACGTGCGGATCAAGTGTGTGACTTGGCGAGGAAGAGGAGAACGAGAGCGCAAGATGTGTGGAGCGTCGCGACCTCCACGGCCGCTGCTGCTGCTGCTTTCTCAGGCCGATTCCCTCAAGGTAACGACTTCTTTCCCCCCTTTACCCTTTTTCCCTTTTGCGCTAAAAT
Organism: Ormyrus nitidulus; assembly: GCA_900474335.1. Taxonomy (NCBI): domain Eukaryota; kingdom Metazoa; phylum Arthropoda; class Insecta; order Hymenoptera; family Ormyridae; genus Ormyrus; species Ormyrus nitidulus. The sequence goes on along the minus strand of UCOL01000011.1, from coordinate 45,554 downwards.
CTATTCTATTATAAGCTATATATTATTCTACTTGAGAGGGAGAAGGAGAGAGAGGGACGGTAGCAAGCAGGCTCTCCTTATACATGTCTCTCTTGCTGTGACAATTTTTAATGGCATATTCGCTTTTATCCTGTTTTTCTGGCAGATTTTGCAAAGAGCACTGGTATATGCATTGATCTTTACCTGTGTTGGCTTCTCTGCTTTTCTGTAAGGTCTGGCAGTTAAGGTTTTTTTCAAGGGAGAGCAACTTTGTAAGGAGCAAGTGTGAATTTCAAATGAAAGATGCAAAAGAAGTGTTGTTATGGATGGCTATGTGCTCTGTGTTGTTGAGTTTGAACTTGAGTTTGTGGCTGATTCGTGAAGACTATGTACACTTAGTGAGTAAGGAAATGTGTTTGTTTGTGAACGTTACATTAAAGCATTACATGTCAATGATTTTTAAAAATTAATTTTAAATGGACCTTTAATTAAAATAATATGAAAATGCTTCAAATGGTTTTTGTGAGATTTTTGCAATTATATTCAATTAAATAATGAAAAAATTGATAAAGTAATCTATTGCTAAATTTTTTGAACATAATTGATCATAGTTATGGGTTCAGTTTAATTTAACAAATAATTAATGATGTTATTTATCGTAGTAAATTCTCGGCTAATAATTATTGATATTACTTTTGTATAAAGCTTTTATTCTCAATGAGTAGCTGGGCGTAAAATTATGACATAGTTGAGTAGAGCAAGTACAACTAGTGTGCAAGTGGAGTAAACTGACCTATGCTTGAATAATCCTTAGTGAATGAATTAATCAATATTCTTTTATGTTTATACAATATTCAACTTTTGAGATACTACAGAAATTAAATTTAGATTTCCATTAAAGAATTTATTCTCATTAAAAAAGAGTTTATAAATAGTTTTATAAATAAGTGCAAATGTAGAAATAAATATTTAAACATTTCTCATTGATACATTTTTATTTTTCTTGAATTTGTTTGCATTAATTAATCATTGTTTAATGATTTATAAATGGTTAAAAAGGCTTAAAAATAATTGTTTTAAGACAAATTTTTCAAAAATGTTAGGTAATCTTGTGTGAAAAATTGTAATCTTTTCAATGTGCAATAGTTTAAATCATCTTTCAAAATATAAACAATTTAACCCTAGCTGTTCTATGCTTAAAATTAAAAAAAATTATATTAGTTCTTTGCTATATCATTTCGATTACATTCCAAGCATTTTTGGAGAATTTAATGTGATAAGATATTTTATTTTTTGTTAATATTATTAAAAAAAAACCATTATCATTTAAAAATATCTAGTAATTTAGTATTTTTTTACTAAATATCTTAACATCTTGTTCAAATAAATAATTTCTAAAATAAAAGAATTTTATTTTAAATCATTTAATTAAGTTACATATCTACTTAAATCTGAAAAGTATTTGAGTTATGCGACTAAAGTTGGACTCTATGATGATAAATAGGTTTTTCTGAAAAGTGAGTAATATCAGATATCATGTTGTCATTATTGTACACATTACATTGCATTCTATATTTACCAATGCATTGTTTTAAAAATTTTACAGAAACTATATTAAATTTTATGTCTACTTTGATATAAATAAATTTGGCATATTTTCAAAAATTTCAATATAAAACACAAAAGATATATTGATATTAATTTAGTAAATAGTTTCAATCAACAAACTTTATTTATAAGTAGATGAATCACTATTTTAACCATAGACCTACTGTTTATAACAGTGCTCTAGAAACTTTTAATGAACTAAGTAATTTTTAGAAATTCTTTTTGTTACTACTGTTTTTGTATCTCTTACTTTTCATAACTATGAACTTTTATTGTGTATTATTTTCAGATTTTTATTAATTTTAATAATCAATTCTTTTGATTTCAGCTGAAATATGTGACATTGTATGAAATCAGTAAACTTATGCAATAAACATGTCAAAATACTCAAGAAGTTTGAGAAGGCATAAACACACATAGGAAATTATAGATTTTTGTGTCCACTGAGGAATTCAAGTTACTGCCTGCCAACACAATAGAATACCCACGCACAGTTTCCAACTGACATAATAAATGCTGCGATAATATTTTAAAAGTTAATGGAAGTGGTGCTGTTTAAACATATTCTACATATAATCATATTATCTAACTTACCAAAATACTCTATGCTCTATCAAACTGGACAAAATTATTTTAGTGCTCACATATTCTTTTAACAGAAACAAAAGAAGAAAACTGCAACTAGTTCTTCCTTATTCAATATAATTTAAATTCCAGAAGTAATATTTGCATTTCTGTGTAAGTAGGGCTGTAGATAATTCAACTGTTCATAAAACGTGAAAATAAACAGCTTAAATTAAAATTAAATCTATAAACGGTGATAAATTAATAATAAAAACTAATTTAAATAATAAAAGTATGTGAAAATGTATTCAAATTAATTAAGGACACTCAACTCAAGATATCTATGTTTTTATTTGTACAAAGTATAAATTACGATTTACATATAAAATGAGTAGGAAGAATTTCAAATATTTTTCTAAAACCATGGCTTCACAATGCCTGGAGGAAGAATCACAACCGTTTTCTCAATTTTCAATGGATGATAGAGGACAAATCTGATAACCCTAAAATAATCAGGTAATTTTATACATGTCTTCTTTATTAAAGAGTTTTTAAGTAGAGAGAAATTATAATAATTATTAGTATTTTGTCACTTTAGCTCTGTATATATATGTTTTGCATTGCAACTTTTCAGGGTTAATAGATATGGACAACAATAGTATTGGGGTGGTGCAAGTATTCGTGGGCGAATGGAGCCCTGAATATGAAGCACTTTCCATCAGAGCCACTAAACAAACATCTTCTGCTGAAATAGTGGAGTGTATTATTGAAAGACTCAGTTTAGCAGATGGTAATCTTTCAAATGGTTATGAATTGGCAGAAGTTATTGGTAACTCGGTTGGTCAGGAGTGCAAAGAAAGAAGGCTTGGGCCTACAGAGTGTCCTGTTGCTCTTATGTTGCTCTGGCCAAAGAAAAATGCTTCTCAACAAGAATATTATAAGTAAGAAAGTGACTTTATTTTACATATTTATCAATGAAATATATACAGTCCATGATAAATAAATTTAAAAAAAAAAAAATTACAGCTCTAAATTTGTTTTTCAGATTTTATCTTAGAAAAAAACAAACTGATTACTTATGGTCAGACAGCAGATTTCCAATGGATCCACAGCTGCTTAAAGACTATTTTAATCGCTTCCTCTATCAACCTCGTGACAAGGAATACCCGGATCTTTGCCAGCTTCCTGACCTCAATGAGCAAACGCTTCTGGACAACCTCCGGGCGCGATTTCTTGCCGGCAATATTTATACTTACGTGGGCAGCATATTGATTGCCCTGAATCCATTTAAGTTTTACCCAATTTACAATCCGAAGTATGTGAAATTGTATCAAAATCGAAGACTCGGAACGGACATACCACCGCACATATTTGCGATAGCAGATGCAGCGTATCACTGCATGCTTAAAGAGAAAAGAAATCAATGCATAGTGATAAGCGGCGAAAGTGGATCTGGCAAAACAGAATCGACAAATTTTTTGCTCCATCACTTGACAGCCCTTAGTCAGAAGGGTTCACACGGAAGTGGTGTCGAGCAGACTATTCTGAGTGCTGGTCCCGTCCTCGAAGCTTTCGGAAATGCAAAAACTGCACATAATAATAACAGTAGCCGATTCGGCAAATTTATTCAAGTGAATTACAAGGAAAATGGAATGGTGCACGGGTAAGATTTGTTTTTCTATAAATTATTATTATATAGTATATCAGCACTTATGATACGATTTTCCTTTTCAGTGCGGTTGTACAAAAGTATCTTCTTGAAAAATCACGTATAGTTTCTCAAGGAAGAAATGAACGGAATTATCATGTTTTTTACTACCTGCTTGCCGGTGCGAACGAACAGGAGAAGCAGGTCTTACATCTTAGAAACTATGAATGGTATAATTACCTAAATAAAAGCGGCTGTTATGGATTGGAAAACGTTGATGAGCGACATGAATTTTCAAGACTGAAACAATCCATGGAAATGGTCGGTTTTACACCAGAAAAGCAAAGACGACTATTTGCAGTTTTATCAGCCGTATTACTATTAGGTAATTTATTCATTATTCTTTTATCAATTAAAATTTGCCCACATCCAGAACTTAATTTAAATTTCATTTATTTATTTAGGAAACGTGGAATTTCAACCTAGAAAATCTTACCATCATCATGACGAAGCAGTCGGTGTAAAGAATCCCGAAGTGGTTGCCCTTATATCTGAACTTCTTAGAGTAAAGCAAGAAACTCTTCAAGCAGCCCTCACTGCTAAACGAGCAAGAGCTTCAGGAGAGACACTAGTAATAAACTACAGGCTTCCGGAAGCAATCGCTGCTAGAGATGCCATGGCTAAATGCTTATACGGTGCTCTTTTTGATTGGATTGTTTTACAAGTAAAATCTTTATATTAGAAAAATACAAAAAATCACGAAGAGAATACATTTGTAATAATTTGAATAACATAATTCCTTTCAGGTCAATCATGCTCTTCTATCGAAAAAAGATACTCTACGAGATCATCAGGGAAACAGCATTGGAGTGTTAGATATTTTTGGATTTGAAGATTTTAAAACTTGCAATAGTTTCGAACAATTATGTATTAATTATGCCAACGAACAATTACAGCATTATTTTAATCAACACGTCTTTCAATATGAACAACGAGAGTACAGAAAACAAGAAATCAGGTGGACAGACATTGGTTATAGCGATAATTCTGGCTGCTTAAACCTTATCGAGGGTAAACCTAATGGCTTACTCTGCCTTTTAGATGATCAGTGCAAGTATGTATATTTTTTAAATATTTGGTATTTTAGAGTGCTTGAAAAATATTTTTAATTTATTTAGTTTTAAACGGATCTGATTGAATCTCTTACAATCAAATTTAAACTGATATTATTAATAATAAATCCACATCCAACAGTTTTCCGGGCGCTACCAACGAAACGCTTCTTCAAAAATTCAATTCAGTCCACAAGGATAATCCCTTTTACGAAGCTCCACAACGAAGAGAGGGAACATTTGTCGTTCGGCATTACGCTGGAGCAGTAAAGTATCAGGCTGCGAACATGAGAGAAAAGAATTTGGATCTTATGAGACCAGACGGCGTCGTTGGAGTACTGAAAAATTCTTCACTTGCTTTTGTTCGTGAGTTGGTTGGCGCTGATCCGGTTGCTGTCTTTCGATGGGCCATACTTCGGGCTTTCTTTCGAGCACATTTTGCTTTTCAAGAAGCTGGAAAGGCACACAGGCACGGAAGAGGTATTTTATAATTAAAAAAAATTTTATTATATTTTTCGTGCTAAAAAAAGGAAATTTGTTTAATCATATCATTTTGATTTTCAGCAGATGGAAACAAAACATCTGTACAAAATAGATACAGAACTCCAAATGAAAATGTGATCAGGTTAGTACTGGACTTTGCATATTAATCAATTTAACATAATTTTATAAATATAATTTTTATTGCGTGAGTATACAAATAATTTCGAGTGTAACTTCGAATGACTCCCGAAACAATTTTCTTATTTGTCAAAGTATATTGATGGTGACAAATACTTAATTGATAGTTTTATAGTTTTGGTACATGAACACATTAACATACAATATTTATGACAAAAGAAAAATATGTTTTTATAATTCGAAAAAAATTGTAAAGATGTGATTAATAATTGCAATGGATAAAAGTGAAATTGACACTGAAAATTAAAATTAAAAGAAGACTGTAACACTTATATTGCCCAAATTGTCTTTTGTCCCTTTAGCCATCTTGTGACGTTATCTGCAGTGAATCTAACTATTAACCGAATTGCGTAAGTGGTCCTTCGATCCACTATATGTACTGTTTAAATGACCTTTCTATTTTATTAAGTTTTTAGTAGCATTTTTGAATTTACAGTGGTACCATAAATCATTTCATCTAATATAAATCAACACTTTCATTTTTATGTGTTTATTTTGTATATCATAAAAAATGATGTCATTTAATTTTACTCTTTTTTTTGTTATTTGTTGAATGTAATTAGAATGTAGTTGTTCTTAAGACTACATATGTTAATTATTCTTAAAATTTAATAGTACGTTCTTCAATCCATTGCACATCTTCACTTCATGGCATCACATTATTCTATGATTCCCTTCTTTATAAATAAATCATAGATAAATCATTTAAGCATAATCATTAATCATTATCAATAAGTTTTATGAATAATAATTTTACTGAAGCGATTTTACATTGTCATCATCATAATAACATCAAATTAATACGTTCCAAAGTAACGATAATAATTATTTACGAATTTAATGTTGTTAGTCAGGATTCAAAATCCTATTAGAAATTTAAATCATGACTTACGATAATTTTATTGAATTTTTATTATACGGCGAATTCAAATGTGAAAGAAAGGAAGAACCTAAATTGTACCATTGGATTAAACACCATTATAACATAAAAATAACAGAACATTTGTTTATACATTTTCGGGTTTAAATAAGAAATTTAAATTACGCTTAAAAAATTAACCATTTTATTGACGCGACGTTCCTTGGCGAGATAAGAACAAAAGATGAAGTACCGAGTACGTATCGTAGAAATGTCCTCCGTTTAAGCATGAGAGCATCATTTTTACAGTTCGCACAAACACACTCGTCCGAGTTATCAGAAGCAGCAGCGCAGCGTGTGCCAGGCTGCTGCAAGCCCGATGAGCTGCGCTGGCGCCTTTACACATAACAGCGACAGCCTTAACAACAACAATAATCATCACCACCACCATCACCACCATCATAATAACAACAACAATCGGCTGTCTTGGCCGCAATTTCGAAACATTAATCAGGCGAGCAGCTCTTTAGGCAAGGGCCCGGTAAGGGCCGTCAGAGATCACGAGCAACAGGTCTCCGGTAGACATAGACAGAACAAACTCGACTCGAGAGTACTGCTGAAAGATGAAGCGAGTGTCATGGAACGCGCCAATCAGATTGTCATGTATGTAGCGATTGCGCCGCCAAGGGGACCTTTTTTTCACTTGGATACGATTTTTGGATATGCTCGCAATATTTTTTTTTATTCTGGCATTTGTATACTTCTTAGAATTTGGTAGGCCAGTTTGTGATCTATAAGTAGAGCGATTTTTTAGAGATTCATTTATTTTCAGAATTTTAATTAAATTCATTAATTTTTCTTCATATTTATAGTTTATTAATTACAAAGAAAATTAGCTGTATTTATTGATTTCAATTACTTACAAAATGTACAAATGTACTTATAATTTTTAAAAGTAAATCAATAATTCAAAACAATCACTAATTCAAATTAGACTAGTGACAAGAAATTTTGTTGAGCATACCCAAATATAGTGTCTAGTCGTCAAGTTCGCCAAGTAATAAAAAATGTTTCAACATTGTTTTTTAGCTCTTTTCAAAAAGTGTATTTCTTACAAACATTGCTAAGAACTTAATTTGTCTTTAAAAATGAACTTGGCGGATTTTAAAAATTAGGGCGCTTGAATTTAACTACCACACACGTTGACAGACTTATAAAACGTACGCTTCCACTGTATCTCTATAATGGCCGTTTAATAACGACGAAACTTTTTAGTGAAGCGTAGTCTTGGTAGTGGGGGGTGAAGGTTATTTTTTAACTCTATTTTAATAGGTAATGGATTTGTAGAAAGGTTTATCTTTTGCGCGGTAACGACTTAGGTTAATGGTAGAGATGGGTTAATTTGTTACAAAAATTTTCTTTAAACAATTGAACAAATTTCCTATCCCTGATCTTTTGCAGCGCCGATTTTTACACTGTAGTTATGCACACACAAAAACACACTCCAATCCCTTAACGGTTTATCTTTCCACGCTTCGCAACATATAAAATAGTCTTTGCTCTCATGTCACCGTCATCGTCATAATTACTCCCGTCGATTCATTCATTTAGATTTGCTCATTCACTCGTTATATAGCTTCGTTTAAACAATAATTTCTTAAAACAATGAAAGAATTGTGCATGAAAAATTACCATTTACTTTGTATATTTTCGAGTAAATTAACTCGCTAAAACTGATGCATTGATGAGTTAATTTACTCGCCGAGTCAATTGCTAACTTTAATGTTGACATTTTTATACCTATCGTTGCATGCTTTATACTAAACGAGGAGTAAATTTTTTACATTGGTTGTTTTTCTTTACTTTATACTAGATTTTAATTGCGAATTAAATTTAGAAAATATGTAATTGTACATATTTCATTACTCAGCTTTATATATTATACTTATGCCAAGTATTAGATTTTCGCAACTAAGTGCATAATTTTTATAATTTTTTTGCAGAATGACTTTTCTGTACAGTAATTCTTACGTTACATACATGGTTGAAAAAGATTTTATGCGATTACTTGCCAATAAATTTTTCAATTTTCAGTTACCAACCTTTCAGATACCTTTCTCTAAATATCTTTACTTTCAACTGTGTATTTAAAGTAAAATAACATCTGAGAAAGAAGACTGTGCTCATTTAATTTTTTCTAACAGATACATCAAACAATCGATTAAGTCCGATTTTAAAATTATATAATTCGATATTGCAAAAATGATTCTTGAAACTAATCGACAGTATGTGACGTTCCTTTTGTCAAACAGGAAAAACAAGTCATTTAGACCCCGAGAACGCGGTAAAAAGGGTTTGAAGAATCTGCAGACGGTGAAGACATTGGCGGGCAGGACGCAGAGCTATGGTACGGGTCCAGGCAAGGCAAGAAAGCAGCCAATGACCGTCTCCGCGCAGTTTCAACAGAGTCTCCATAGTCTCATGGATACTCTCAATCAGGCTAATCCATTTTTTATAAGGTGCATAAAGAGCAACGCCAACAAGGTGCCCAACGAGTTTGACGAGGAAACAGTTCAGCGACAACTCAGGTTCTTTTATTTTCTAAAAATTTGGCTAACTAGTAGGGGAGTTTATTATTAGTTATTAAAGTTGTGGATTTATCCCACAGGTACACTGGAATGTTGGAAACCGTGCGAATCCGTCAGGCTGGTTTTAATGTTCGACTTACCTACGAGGAGTTCATACAGTTATACAGAATGCTTTTGCCTAAAGGTTTACTAAGCACTCAGACCGATGTTCGCGACTTTTTGCTAACGCTGAATCTCAATAGAGATAACTATCAGTTGGGTACGACAAAGGTGTTCTTGCGGGAATCTGAGAAAATCAAACTTGACATCGAGTTACACCAGCAGATCATAACAAGTATCACGACGATACAGAAGTGGTTTAGAGCTTGTCTTGAAAGACGAAAATTTCTTAGGCTTAAGAATGCAGCTGTGCTTATTCAGTCTTTCTGGCGGATGGTTATAGCTCAACGACTCGCCAGAACTTTAAGAACGAGAATTGAAGCGGCAATCCATATACAATCTGTCTGGAGAACGTACCGACAGCGCAAGTGGTACAAGAGGTTAAGGTTGTGTATTATTAGGTTCCAAGCTTATGTTAGGGGTAACAACGTTAGGAGAGCTTTGACCGAGATGAGGAAAAAGAAGAGGGACATGTCACTTAAGGAACAACGAGAGTAAGTATCAAATAATAAATATAAAAATAAGNATTTGTTTCTAAAATAAACTTAATTTTTCAGGACTGACAACAGTACACATTACGAATCGAATTACGATGTAAGCATTTCGAAGCGCAAAGTAATTCAGACGAAGCGCGTCTCCAACGAAACGTCGCTTTCAACGAAAAGTTCAGTTGAAATGACGAACAATAAAGTTAGCAGTGCAACCGTGAAAACTACCGATCATAGTAAAGGTAGTCTCGAGAGTCTTGCTAGCTTACAAAGTTACGAATCTCAAGTTTCGATTGAATCGTCCGAATCGCAGCATTCTCATGATATCAACAGCAGTTCATCCAAGCCTGTGCCGAGCACACGCATTCGACGCGGTGGCGTCGGTGGCACTTCAAGCATCGAACAACAGTCAAGTCAAACGACGTCGACAACGACGAGTCGATTATCCTCAACAAGTCGACGTACCGACAGCAGTTCCACGGGTTATAGCGACGGCGAGACAGACGCAGAGACCCCGAGTGCCGTGCATAGTGCGCCACCCGTTTTCAATGCCAGCGCACCCTCGTTCTCAAGTCCTCGAGACATTAAGTACCATCAAACCAGTGTCAATTTGACGCACAGCTCCAACTCAGATATTTGGCACAAGAGACTTGATTATAATGCGCTGCCTGAGTATCCACTACAGGTACCACAAAAGCCAACTATTACAAGGTCACCCAATGTGACGCAGCCCAGACATCTCAGCGAGACCATGATGGAGCAAGAGCGATTCGGCAGGCTTGAAAGACTAAATAAAGCAGTAAATCCGACAACGGTTAAGCCGGATACTTCTGTTAGAAGAGAACCGAGAAGGCTAAGTGATAATGAAAATACTGTTCCTACTCCTACTTCTGGGAAACGCGAGCAAATTTACGCAAAAGAGCTAAAGGATTATGGTTATCTAAGAAGGCAGAATTCCGAAGGTGATGCGACTCTTGTCGATACTCTTCCAAGCGCAACAACAACGTCGAAGGGAGCGCTTGCATTGCAGAAGGAGAAGTCAGAACCTGATGTTCCGGTATTCATTTTTTATATAAAAATAAATAAATTTATTTTTAATTTTGATTTTAAATTAATAAATATTGTTATATGTCTTCTTTAACTTTAGGTAAGAAGTGCCCGTCGCAATAGGCCCTCTCGAGAACTCCAGTGCCGTTCAATGGGCGAATCAGTAAACGAAGCAACAACAGAAGCTCGAAATGTTCTTCTTGGCACAATCAATGAAAGCGACCTCATAAAATCGTGTAATGTTTGGTCTCATAAGGAGGAGTCAAAACACGAGTCTGTTACTCGCTCAATCACTGATTGGCCTGTTAACAAAAAAGAACCGCATTTCAAGCCTCAACCAGTGGGTGCTAAACGCATTCGTCCGAACGCAATTAGTACCATGGAATTGCGACGTCGTAATTCGGATCCAGCCACCAAAATTTCAGGTCTAAGTGAGGACAAGGCCCACGTAGAGACAAGTCCAAATGATTTGAAGCCGACACCAGGAATGAATTCGCTTGAATGGAAAGGAGATTTAATGATTCTTGATGGTCATCAATTTAGAAAAATCGCAAGATTTTCCAAAGATGACGTTTGTGTTTGTTGCCGTGAAATGATGGATGCCTTTGTTACTCAGGTTTTGTGTCTGAAATTATAAATATGAACGTAGTTGATTATTTTTCAATGTTAATTTGTCTAAATTTAAATTCATTTCTAGGGTTATAAGTGCATTGACTGTAAGCAGCCCTTCCACGTTAAATGTATCCAGAATGGTGGAGCTTCAAAAATGGCTTGTATATCGATTAATACACCAAATCGAAGAAATAAGAGAAAACCACCACGGACACCATACGATCAATTAAAGCAAGCTGTACCTTCTAAATTTAGTTTGACGGGTACCTCTGCTTTTTCGGATAGTACTGATAAGATTATTTCGGATGCAAAAGAGTTAGCGCTAATGCAAGATTTCATAACAAAAAAGATTTACATTATGGATGGACAGGATGAGGGGAAAAAACCGCCCAGTGAAGTTGATCGAGTTTTTAAGCAGGCACTGAGGAAGTTCAAAGATGATCTCGTTATAACATACAGTGTAGCTATCCAGCAGGGCATCGAAGGAAACATTAAATACACAGATTTAATAGCAAATTTCTTGCAAGTGATGGAAACAGTTTGCAAACAGGAGAATCTAAAGGAAGATTTTCCTCTGACTATGGGTGTAAATGCATTTAGAGGTTTTATGAATGAATTTATGGCATTAGCAAAGACAGATGCCATAGAAAAACAGAGCAAGAATAAAAGGAAGAAAGAAAAGAAGGAAAAGAAGAAGCAGGAAGAACCTATTAGGCATGGAAATCATATGTTCCAGTTGACAATTATTAATATTCCCACAGCTTGTGAGGTTTGCACATCCTTCTTTATGTGGCCTATCGAGCGAGGACTCATTTGTCAAAGTGAGTATATCTATCTTTTGTGGATATTAATTTTGCATGGAAATACACAGCATTATTTTGCAACAATTACCTATTTATAACAATTTATCGTTATTTTTACGTCATTGTTAACTTCGTTTCTGTTATAGGATATATATTTTGTATTAATATTTTTTTTTTTTAAAGCGCAATATATATTCTTAAACCAGTAACCAAAATCTGAATTTTTTCACATAGATTGCAAACTCACGTGTCACAAGAAATGTTATTCGCGTGCAACACCAGAATGTGGCAAAGATGGTGCATTGCATGATGCTAACTCACGCAAAGTCTTTGGTGTCCCGCTATATAAACTCGATTGTGGTGATGGCAAAGTTCCTTTAGTTGTCGATCGTCTTATTACAACTATCGAGATGCACGGTCTGTACACTGAAGGTATATATCGGAAAAGCGGCGTAAGCTCTAAAGTAAAGGAATTAAAAACTAAAATGGACGAAGGCGATCTCGAAAAGGTGGATTTCGAAAATTATCAAGTGCACGTTTTAGCCGCAGCTTTGAAAAGCTTTTTCAGAGATATGCCTGAGCCTTTACTCACATTCGAATATTACGACGATTTTCTTCACGCCGCGAGCCTGACAGAGCCGCAGGATCGAATAAGGTAAAAAATGAGAAACTTTAAAAGCATTTTCATTTTATATTATTTTATAACAAGAAAGATACAAATTTTATTTTATTCTTCCGTAGTACTCTATTTGCTATTTTGAAGAAGCTGCCGAAACACAACTTCGATCTCATGGAACGCCTAATAGTACATTTGGCTCGCGTAGCTTTGCACGAGGTTGACAATCGTATGTCGCCTTCTGCCCTTGCCATCGTCTTTGCGCCTTGTATCCTGAGAACTAATCGAGCTCTGCCTGCTCAAGATTCGTTGCAAGACGTAGGCCGACAAACTAAGTGCGTTGAGACTATTGTTCATGAAAAACTGCGTATCGTCAAGACGACTTTAGCTGATATTAATACTCTCGACTCGGCTTGTCATTCTGCAACTCATCGCCTCTCGAGCCTCAGGTCTTCGAAGGTCTTCAGTCCCGAGGAGCTGAGTTCAACTTTATCAAACGTTGTGGCAAACAGGGGAACTAACAATGTAGCTGCAGATCCGGAAAGAGATAGAGAAGATGAAGAAGAAGCTCTTGTTGGACACATTCAAGAGATACAGAAGGAGAAAGCATTGTTAACTTCTACTTTACCGAGTCTTACAAGGGCGTCTTCGGATGATGATTTGCTATTGTCTACGACGGATCTTGATGATGGTTCTCTTGATGATCTTCTACCGTCTACTGGTAAATGTTATTTCAATATCACCATTTATTGAATAAGAATGCGCATCTATAATTATACATATTAATAAAAGTGAAAAAAATGGATTTTTTTGTAGATGGTCTCGTTAGGAAGAAACCAATTCAAAGGCAAAGTTCAGCGGACAGCAATTTTCCGACGATCATCAATGTTGATGAAGATATGGTCATGGTATGATCAAAGGTGAAACTTCAAATGCCGTCTTCCCGCTGAACGAGAGCCAATTAATCGATCAAATATTTATTCGACATAAAATAGCTCTTTCTTAACTCTTCAGGTTAATCTTCTTCCAGCGTACAATGTTCATAATTAAGTATATAAAATGAAAACTTGGTCAGCTCGTCTTCATTCGTCGGCAGTCGATTATTCTGAATGCGTTACAAAAAAGGAAGAAAAAGATAAACATGTAAATGTACGTGGTAAAAAAACTGCTAGAAATCTTTTTCAAATTTAATCTTCATAGAACGCATTCCTCGTTGAAGACTGTCGTCTACGTAAAAGCAGTCACACCGCAAACAAGTTTTCACATAAAAAGCCTTTTGTTGGTGTGCGCTTTGCCTATCTTTTTTAATTTTAGAGATCCGCCTTGAAATAAAATAATTCAATATTACTCTTGTGACATGATGTGAAAACTCTGCTCTTAAGGAATGAAGTGGCAGAAGAGAAATAAAAAAATTCTTAAAGCGGATTGGTAAATGCGCCTAGAATCAATAAATTGTGCGAATGTACAAGAATAGTTGCGTAAAAAAATACACGACAAACCACGTTAGGTGTCCTGTTCTATTTTTTTAAAAGGAAATCTCTTTTTTATTTCGAATAGACGTTTTTCTGTCTAGATTCTCTTGTGTAAAAAGAGAAGGATTGAGCAATTGAGACAATGAACTTAGGGTGTAAACCAAGGTTTATGAAGAGATAGATGATAAACCAAAATATTTAGCGTGTAAATAATTAATCTGTTACTATATATTGTTGCGGTTTTTTGCGAATGACGTTACCAAGAATTATTATTGATTTCACGTCGATTAACGATTAACCTAATTACGAAACAATCGTATACTATGTGAATCCATTTTTAGCGCGCTATTCCCTAAATTTTTCTTCCAATTTGTTCCCCTTGTATAAAAGAAACCTTCGTGCGCGCATTAGCGTTTTTGTATATTTATTATATACGCTTTTCTTAAGTACTTCGTATATAACTAGACGTAAGAAACCATTCGCAGGGCGCAGAACTGATTGATTTTTTTAATCATAATAGTATAAATTTGCATGTGTAATCGTGAAAATCTTAATGATTAGAGCAAAATAAGAAACAGGCTATTGAAAATGAAATAAGAATGATTATCTTAGTTCTGCAATTTTTATTATATTTCATATGATTTTTTTCTTTTTTTTTTTTTTTAAGTATCGATTTAAATAAAGTTAAAAAACTATTTTAATGTACATTTTAAAATATTAACTGTGAATCATTACTAAAGCAATATAATATTTGTAATTGCTTTAGCAGTTAGTTTAGTGTTTTTAAGTAATTGCCTTAAAATTTATTTTTAATTTTAGCAAGAGGAAACAAAATTTCATAAAGTTCATTTTATTTTAAATTGAATTGTTAAAAGTTAGTAATTTGATGTAAATTATTAATAATTATAAATTGAGTCAATATGTTATATTACTAAAGGAAATTATTAATTTTTTCTTATATCGAATTTTCTATTCCTATTTCTTATTTCTTTTTGACAAGATGTTACAAGCTTGTATTTTTTCGATAATTGACTTTTTTCTTGAGTCATTAACGTTTTATCGAATATTCTTTCTGAAAACATGTTTACATATGCATTTTTGTCTTCAATCTGATTAATTTTGTCAATAGAAATTAATTATAAATAATGATATAAAAATCAGATTGTGACAAACATATTTTTGTTAAGGTTAAAGCATTTTTCTTGTCGAAGATTTATGTATAGCATTTATTCCCTGCGAAAGCGATGATCAATCATAATAATGTATAAAGATTCGCGCATTTTGTTACTATTAATTAGTTGTTTAATTAATGAATTAAATTTCTTTTATAGATTAATAATGTTGCGATCAAAAAAGGAACGTTCCTGTTTTATGCGTTTATGTAACAATGGACATTAGTTGAACGACGCAAAGTTGAAATTTTTAATTGAGATATACTGCATCGTATATACTGTATAAAGTTTAACGTTAACGTTTTTTAAGTCGTTTCGACAACTTTTTTTACTGTTTGAGAGAAGAGATTGGCGACTTTTTTAACGCATATGATCCTCTTGCATTTTTGTTCGAGAAGATCAAGTATAAAAGTTAAAAAAAAAAAGTATTCGAAGCAGTTACAAAAAAATAAGTATGGTTGCGTGCGATAAAATATTATTATATTTAACGATTATATGTTTCCATCTTAAAATTTTTGAAGATTTTGTTTTATTTTTTTTTCTACTTTATAAGTAAATTTAACCATGACATTTAAGATTCTTAAGGTGCGTATTAATAAAAATTTAATGAAACAAGATCGCGAATAAAAAATGATATCTTGCAAACATTGTTGTCAAGTCCCTCGAACTGTACAAAAGATGTAAAAATAAATATTCTTCAATTTTTGTGATGAAAATACTAATTAATTTTGTTCGATGAAATTTACATCGACGAACTTAAAGTGTGTATTTGCAAAATCGATGTTTCGAACGAAAATCAAGAACATTAACTTAATAAAAAAATATAGTAATCTTTTGTTTATAAATAAGCAAGTGATTCTTTGCTAATTCAGACTTTAGATATGTTTGTCGTCGTACAGTAATCATGCATAAAAACACTTTAAAAAATGAAATCAATATTTAGGAAAATCGAAATATTACAAAACAAATACAAACGGGACTGAGTTATTGTAAAATGGCGAAAGATACATCCTTAGCGAATATTATTTTTTATTCAAAATTTTATTCTATTGTTTTTTTATTTCCATAGGTCAATTGTATTTAACGCATTTAAAAATCTACAAGGCTCTTCCATATGATATCGTTTTTACAACGATTCTGTATAAAATAAAAGGCGCAATGAAATAAAAAGTTGTAAAGTAACGGCGAAGACGACCGACGTACTGCAAACTGTGCGGGGCGAAATTTTAAAGCAAGAAATTATCTGTATATTTTTTTAAACTTACTATGTGATATATATGCGTATAAATAAAAGATACAAAAAAATTCTTAATTTTTCGACAGTTTTCAATCATTCAGTCTGATATCAAACGCATACGCTTCTGTCACTAATGTAGAAGTAATCTCTTAAAAGAAAATGAAATTCGTGCAACACTAAAAGATTTTGTATTTTTAATCTGTTTATTTAATTTTGAAATTTAATCTTGCTAGAGTTGTGCGAATTAATATTTTCTTTCCAGTAGATTTTCTAATAGAATAATATTAAGAATAAATTGTTCTACGATTCTTAAGGTGCGGAATTCACATGTGCGTTGCTGTCAGATCGCGATGTAATATGAGTGATATAAAAGATTATAAAGATAGGAGGAAGAGAAATCTTCAAGACAATATTTGGCGTGAAAAGCTCGCTATCGATAACAGTTCAGATTCGTATTTTCATTTATATGCTGCTATTTTCATTTTCTTAAAAAAATAGAGTATTTAAATTTTTATCAAAAAAATAGAAAATTTTTGTATTTTTTTGTTGTATTTCAAAATAAATTAATCGAGATAGTTAAGCAATAAAGATTTAATTAAATAATTAAATATTTTATGCATCAATTAAAATGTTTTTATGTTTAATAGAAAAAATAGAGATAAACGTTTCTGAATTGTTATCCGCATTTGTGATTATTTTCTACTATATATATTATAAATATCCAGAATAATTTTTAATTAAATTCAATAATTTAATGTTTATAGTGCTAAAATCATAGATGTATGATTGAATGTTATTTTTATATTAAAAAAGTGAGAGGCAGGTAAAATGTAACAAAATTATTAAATCTAGGATTTAATCGAATCTATTTTTAACATTATTTGAACATTAAATTTTTGAATTTCATCAATTTATTTTAAAACAATCTGCCTTGGACTTCATACATAATCAATTTAATTAAATTTAAAACAGAAACTTAAAAAAAAATTGGTGAAAAATTATGAATTACCATTTATAAAATATTTGAAGATGATTATCAATAAGTTTCCAACCAAAATTTAAAAAAAAATGAAAGTATAATTTTTTTTCTTTAAATTCTTACGCAAATAAGAGAAAAGTTAATTAAAAAAAATTGAATCCAGTGTCATTATTAAGTAGGAATATACCGTACGTAGTCAGGTTTCCTTTATCAGATTCTAGTACTCAGTGCACATTTATTTATTTAATTGATTTACTGCACTGTTGTAGATATTGCAACAAAGTTCTAAATATCTTGTGCATTCACCTCAGTTGCTTATAAAATACAAGGCTCAATGGTGTGAAATTTAAAAAAAAATGTCTATATCTAGTAAAAAAAGATTAAAAATCAAGCTTTTGCACGACTCGCTAATAGTTTTTTTTCCTATGGCCTCTATAGTACAGAAAACCTCGATTTTAAAAATCGCATCGCTTCTGTGTGCTGTCTTTCTGAATTCAACTTTTCTTACGCGCTTATTTATCAAGTTTTTTAAATACGCAAACAGTAAACAGGAAATTGTGAAAATCTATGCAATTTTACGATTGTGATGAAAGCTGTATGGTTGAAAAAGACTTATAAAAACCGATAGAATATACTATAAATTTTATCGGTTTTTATGTGTGTATCTGCACCATTTTACTATAAGTTTATAGGACTTGAAAATAAAAAATACAACTAGAAGATCGAATGATCAGGTGCTTTTGTTTTGCAGCAAGGTGCAATTTATTGAGGATTATTACTTACAATTTTGTATTTGTTTTTCAAGAAACCTATACAGTTTTAGCAAAGCATACTTTTTTCTTTCAATTGATGTATTTTTCACAAGAACAAAGGATTTTTACGAGACTGTATTTTTTAAATATCACACAAATATTATAGTAACTTAATTTGTTATAATTTTTTCACTATTTAATTCCTTTTTATCAGATAAAAATAGTGCAGATAAAGAATATTAGCAAAGTGCACAAATAAACAAATTTTAAAATCAATGAAAATGAACATTTGTGCTTTGACATCGCGCTCCAATTTGTGTTTTGACATTAGTCTAAACGTAAATGTTATATGTACTGTTTGTATACATAAATGAAATTTTTTTTCAAGATAGAAAAGCGAATCATAAATTGATAAATTCAAAGTTTAGTTTATCAATTTTCCGTAATTGACTTCCATTTGGTCATATTGTACTAAATAGTTATCTGAAGTGCATAACGCGCATATATTTCGTTTAAATATATGAATCTCTGTAAAATGTTTCCTTGTAAGTATTAAAAGTATGCTCATGTGGAAATATTCTATCGTATGTACATGGAAATTGAAAAGATGAGACGATTTCTCTGATCGACTGGCACTGCAGAACTGTCTTTATTTTAAGTGATTGAATCATATATATTTCGTTCCCTCCCTTTTATATCGACTTTTTTACGTTTTTCTATACCCTCGAGGACTATATATTGTGCATACTATTATAATTATTAATTATATATATATATTTTAATATTTTCTACAACTTAAAACAAAATTCAAAGGTATCGTATTCTTATTTTTCATTTTTTGCAAGTCTGTTTAATAAGGTAGGAAATGTGTACAAAAAGACAAGTTACGAAGATCCGAATGTTTTAACATTATTTAAAACCTACGATTCTTTAAACTTTATGTAATGTTATTATAAAAAGAATACAAAATAGTTTGATAACGATGAGTGTCTAACGCATGAATGAGCTCCTGAATGTTCTATCGCGATTGACTGTAATTTTATATAATATTTGTAAGGCAAAAAAAAAAGAAATCTTATGTACAGCATACCTGATGTTAAATAATAAGTATCTACTTATGCCTACGAAATTTTCAATTACTTTTATTTATGCTCCCTCGTAAAAATCCAATCGTGAAATGACTAATTTTTTTATAACGATAATTCTTTGTTTTGATTATATGAAAAAAAAATTTCGCTGTTTATCAACATACTTTTATTGATTTTACACCATTTTTACCATAAGTATATGTAAACCGGTCATATTTGATTTCTTTATTGCATGACAATATGTGAATTCAGTTGTTATGTTTCGTAGTGGTGTTTTTAAATCGGAAACAGAATTTATGATGGCACATTATTGTATGTAAAGTATTGGTAAAAATTAGATTAGTTAAGCTTGTTTACAAAGACAGATTTTGCAGTTTTATGTTATTAAGGAAACCTATTTTGATATTTAATGGACAAAATGAAATATATTCTTCTTATATATTATATTCGAAAAATTAAAAATTTTAATTTGGACTTAATCTCTAATATATTATATTTTATTTTAATTTATCGAAGTAAACAGCTATGCACGTGTGCAAAAATACCATTAAAAGACGTATGTAAATTTTATCATTTCAACCTTCCTTCCAACAAGCCAAAGTAAAGAATAATGAAAAAGCATTACAAAAAGCAAAGCTTATTTCTCCAGATCACGGCGATTCTGGTTAAGGCGAAAGTTCGCAAAATATACCGAGCAATAAAGAGTCCTTAATTTATACGAGCGTAGAGTTAACGTTCACCCTCTTTCTTTCTTTTTTCCGTCGGCCGCCCTATCAAGAGGCCAAGATCGCAAATGGATCGGCCGATCGTCGCGCCGCAAAAGGAGAGAAAAAAAAGGGGGACAGAAAAGCGCGCTGAATCGAGCGAAGAGCGGATTCTGGAGAGAAGGAGCGAGGCGGAGGAAAAGTAAAACTGTCCTCGATTCGCTCGAGCTATACGTATATATACATATAGCTGCGCCAGGATAATGTTCCTCTGCCTCGCTGGCGCAGAAATGAAATTCGGGTGATTTAACCGTTCGATGCCTCCCGCGCCGGGATAGAGATGGGAAAAGAGCGAGAGAGAGAGAGAGAGAGAGAGAGAGGGGGGAGGAGGGAAGAGCGGGAATAACAGAGGGAGATTAAGAAATGAGAGGGGCGCGGAGGGTAGGAGGGAAATTTAGAAAAAAGACGCCGGGAATGGGAAGCGCTCCGCTCGAGGAGAAAAGAAAGCCGAGAGCAAGCTCTTTCTCGAAATATCTCTAGTCTTCCTAATGGTCCTCGATTTCTCCTTGATTTTATGTAATATGTATTTTAAAAGCTATTTTTTTCTGCCTCTTCGCGCTTCTCTTGTATTGAAAATTATTGACTTGTCTTTTTTTAGCCTTTTTTTATTACTGAAAACAAGAAATAGTATACGAAATGCAATAATGTCAGAGTTATTATTTTCTTTGTATTTTTAAAAATAATTTTTAACTCGCTTAAATTAAGCAACCAGATAAAGATCATTAAATAAGATAGAGAAAGTGAATTACCATTTTAAATGAATTTAGATTGTTCGCAAGATAAAGGAAAATTGCAATCTATTTAAAAGAGCTACAATAAATTATTTTTGTCAATCATCCCGTTATTAAAACTATTCATTTAAACACGTCTCTGTTCTCAAAGCCCTGCTTTTAACAATCAGTCACCAAAAAACAAGGACGCCGTGCGCTCAGGGCGATAAAATTGACGGGGACTGTAAATCCTAATGAGAAAGCCTTGTAAAGTTAACGGCGCTACAGCCATTTCCATTTTAGCCGAGGGAGAACAGGAGAAAGAGATCCCGATGTAAATTAATTCCGCAAAAAAGATTAGCTCGTTACGGTAAAAGCGCGCGCACACGCCTTGTGGACGTAAAAAAAAATCTCCCGTTAAAACGAGAGAGCCGCGCGCCGTCTGACTCAAAAATATTTCGACGTTACCACGGCCGGATAAACAGAAATATAAAGAAAAGCCAAATAAGCGAGGGAGGAGAATAATAGGGTAGGAGAGCTTGCGATCGGTGAGGAACGGGTGACGGTAAATCCTCGCCTAGTTAAAGCGGGGACCCCCCTTTTTCTCTTCCGCCGCGCGTCTTACGGCTTTTTTCGGACTCGCCTTTCTTCCTCTCTTTCTTTTGCGGCCGACTAAAAATTCGTCTAATTGATTACCTAATAAAAGCGACGGGGCGCTTCGACGGTAAGATCCACAGTATATTGGAAATTTGGCCGCGAACGAAATCGTAAATTAAGCTTGATTTTTATACTTTTTAAGTCGCTCGGCTCTCGAGTCGGGCCATTTTTTGCAGGGATAACTTGCGTCTTAACAGATAAGATCGATCCATTAGTAAAAAATAAATGGTTTCCCTCGCGAAAGAAAACCAAAAAGCTCTTTTGAACGATAAGCGTCAGTCGCAAATTCAAAGTACGAAGAAAATAATTATCTCGACCATTCGACCAACCAGAGCTTGCCGCGTTCTTTGATTAAAAACACAGTCCCCCGTTGGTGTACACAAAAGCAGAACTTGGCCGCAAGATCATCTCCTTTCTCATTAGCGTAAAACTATGAAAAGCTAAAAAAAAAAGAAAAAAAACATGAAGGGGCGGGGTTAAAAAAATCGAGGCTAGCGGCGCGTCAAGGCTGCAGTGGAGCGACGCCGGGGAAAGAAAAAAGGCGGCGGCGGCGGCGGCGGAGAGCCACTTCAGTGCCGACGTTTTCGCGGTGTCCGCGCCGCTGGAACAGGAAGTAACGCTGGCTTTTGCCGGGCAAACAAAGCGCAAGCACAACGCGAATAGCTGCTCTCTCTCTCTCTCTCGGAGCCTTTCAGGGATTACGAGCCAAGTTTTCGGTCTCGCTGTTTTTTTTTCCCCACGCGGCGGCTAAAAACGCCGAGCAGCTGCTCTTGCAGCCCGAGTGCGTCGACGAGCGATTCGCACAGAGGGGCCAGAGGACGAGCTTTTTTTCCGAGTTTACACAGCCTTTGGTCGCGCCGAAAGTCAGCTGTAGCGGGGGCTTTGACTTGCGGGAGGATATTGAAAAGAGCCCGAGAGGTATGAGCAAAATTTTCGAAAATAAGTGCAAGCTTTTAAGTTAGGAAGAGCTACTTCTACTCTTCGCTCTTATCGTCGACCGAGAAGAAAGAGAATAATTGCCAGCTCGGAGCGCCAGCTGAGTGGCGTGGAGTTCGGGGATAAGCTCTTCCGGGGCGATCCCTTTGATTCATCGACTTGCCTTTGACGCGCCAAAGAAGTAGAAAAATCCCCGCCTTCGCAAATTCGCCGAGAGCTCAAAGACACAGACACGCGAGCCTTCGAAATTCGCCCGCGAAATGCAACGCGCCTCTCTCTCGAAGTGCGCGCTCGGAAATTCAGCGCGATCGCATAATCGAATCCCTCGTAATCGGAGCCCGCGAAATTAGTCGCAATAGCAACCCGAGAGCGCGGCGGAACTTGTCGTAGAGATTACGCGCCTCTGCTTTCCGTTAATCGAATTAGCCTCGCGCGATGCGTACACGACGCTCTCGGAGGAGGAGGAGGAGGAGGAGACGCCGGAGGACTCCGGGGCTCGAGTAGATTCGTCGCTCGACGCTCGATCAATTCGAGCGCTCCTCCGTTTTCCAGCCCCTTCGCAGCTGGCCGACATCGCCGTTTAATTATAAACCGCAGCTTTTAACGCCGCGCGAATCCGCTTGATAAAACAGCCCGCGTCGGTGCAAATGCGACGAGAGTTCTGCGGGAAGATCGAGCGAAGCGAGCGAGATCGGTCGCGGGAGCGAAAAATTAGCGCGAGCTTTAACTCCCGCATGCGTGGCGAGTATAAGGGATGGGCGTGTAAAAGGTCACTAAACGGATGAGCGAGCAAAAGTCGTCGTCCCTCTCTGTCTGTCTCGTTAAGCGCGCCGGAAAATCTGGAATCGATTGGAGGAGAGCTTCCTGCACGTATAGAGGCCCCCCGTATACTCTCCCGGAGTCTGCGCGCAGAGCGAACCGACACTTTCCCTCCCGCCTCTCTCTCTATCTCTCTCTGTCGCACCTACACTCCGGAGCATCGCCGACGGAGGGAACACCCCTTCCTTTTCTCTAGCTGGCGACGAGTTTTCCGACAAAGCAGATCGATAGAGATATGCCCGAAACGAAGCGACCTTATACCGATTTCTATAATGAGGGACCTATTTACGGTGGATGATGGAGGGCGGAGAAGCGGCCGGGTTAATTGATTCTGGCAGTTCCGGGGTGAACGCATCGAGAGCTGTTTCTTGAGCGCGGATACATGCTGTTTGTAGCTTAGAGTCTGGGAACTTGCTAAAGCTCGATAATACCAGCTGCCCCGTTGCTGAGTTTCCGAATAATAACTCGTTTCTTTACAAGAACGTTTTCTTTATTATAGAAATTTGCCTATAATAATACATCTTAGAGAGTATAACAAAGTTCCGAAAAATTTTCTCTTAAAAAAAAAAAAAAAAAAAAAAAACACTCCGTCCGAACGAATCTCTATATAAGCCTATAAACCGAGCAGGCGAAGCGATTCGACAGGTACATGCCGTCCTCGCAGGCGCACTTTCTCACCGGGTTCGCGAGGCAGAACTGCTGGCAGTCCCCGTTTCTCACGGCGCAGGGATGCCACTCGGGCGCGAGCTGCACCCTCGGACTGAGCACCCTGACGTCGGTGACGGTCCGCCTGACGTTGTCGGCCTTCGGCAGCAGCCTCGTCGCCCCGAGCCCGGTGTCCTTGTCGAAGCGCCAGACGTCGGTCAGGTTGGGCACGAAGATCCAGTCGTCGTGGACGTAGATGCTGGTGGCGTACAGGACCGGCACCGAGAGGTCGATCTTCTCGTGATTCGCGCCGTCGAGATCGAGGCGGTAGACCGCCGAGGGCTCGTTCTTGTTCGAGTAGTAGAGCTTCGAGCCCTTGTAGTCGATCGCGAGGACGTCGCGCACCGCGGCGAACGGCAGGGAGTGCAGGCTCCTGAGGTGGCGGCCGAGGGTGTTGGTACTGTAGAGGCTCGTCTCCTTCACGTTGTCGCTGCTGTAGATGGTGAAGTAGAGCAGGGCGTTCAGGGGGTGGATGATCAAGGCGGCCGGAGCGCCTAGGCCGACGATGTTCGGGCTCGCCGGGAAGGTGATCAGCTTCTTGAGGTGGTAGCTGTGGCCGACGTGCATTATGCGCAGGTAGTGATCGTCGACTCCCCTCTGTACGAAGTACAGGTTGCTGGTGATCCAGTCGAGGGCGAGGCTGAGGACGCAGTCGTGGCTCGACTGGATCAGCTTCAGCGGCGGGCCTTCCTCTCTGATGTCGGTCTTGAATATGGTGTGATCGTCGCTGTAGAAGAGCAGGTCTCGGCGCAAGTCGTAGTCGAAGTGAACGGCGTCTTTGCTCTGGAGGGACTCGACGTGGAGCTTTTTCGGCAGGATGGCGTCGACGAATGCCTGCTTGCTCTCGTCCAGGATTCGGCCTCTGATGAAGTTGTCTTGGGTGTAGAGCATCATCTCCGTTACGGGTGAGCAGGTGGAATTGTCGGGGTTCAGTTGCCAGTTGGTCCTGCAGGCACAGGTGCGATCTGGGCTGGTCTTGCTTTTACCGGGCACCAGCATGCAAAGCTGCTGGCATCCGCCGTTGGCGTATTGGCAAGGGTTTATTGCGTCGGCGCTTGCAGTCGTAGGGCTGGAAACTTTGACGTAATCTCTGGTTGAGGAAATGACGGCTTGGATTACGTAGGGCCTTCCGTGAACGTTGACGACGTGCAGAGCCATTTCGGAGAACCAGAAAAGACGACCTATGTAGAACGTCAGGCTGTCGACGCGAACGGGACTTGGCACAATGACTTCGTGTTCGGTTCCCTCGTAATTCATCGAGTGAATGTTTACGTATTCTTCGACCCATTATATTTTTTCGTTTTCACGATCCAGAACCAGACAGGTAATTCCAATGGCGTTACCCAGAGTCGTCAAATTTTCTCCGCTCATGTGAGCTTTCAAGATCTGCGGGGGAAATAAGAGAATTACCTGGATGTAGGAAAAGAGTTCTCATCTGTATCTTACCGAATTGGATTCCGACGCTATGAACATGAGGCCTTTTTCAGGATCCAAGGCTAAATCGGACGGATAATGCAGGTCTGATAATACTATCCCGTAGTATCCGCTGGTTTCATCGATGACATTGATTGTTTTTGCCACTTCGTCGATGATGTAAAACTTTTTCGTGATGTAATCGATTTTAAGCACTTTCGGCTTCCACCTCCGAGGGTAATTTACTTTCGAATACTTGTTGGATACGGATTTTATCGTTGGAAGGGCTTCGTCGCAATAGAAAACTGTTTCGTCTAGTAAGACATCGAAAACGGCATAGGCTGTTCCTGGCAATGTCGTCAGTACTGTATCGAACGATCCTCTATTTAAATGAACAGCTGTAATGCTTGTCTTGTTGCTCACAATTATAACGTTTGAAAGACTTGCATTCGCATTAGATTCTAAAACAAAATTTTTTTTTATTAAGTTTAAGTTTAATTGAACTTTGTTTTGTTGATCTCGGGGCTGCGCTTAGGAACTCTAGAAGAATATACTTATACAGGCTACTGGGGTGGTTTTGGGGTTGCTGAGCCTGAATCTTCTGTCAAATTTACGTTTAAGAAGTCGACCCCACCAAGAATACTAACCACAACTATAAAAAATAAATACAAATTTCAAATTTCACTCCAATTTTTGAGTTTGTTCAGAATTATTACGTTGAAATTATTCAAACAGCCATTTAAAATTTTTACAATACCGATTTCGAAATTCTAATACAAGTACTGATTTCCATAAAAGTGGCTGGGTTTCTCATTTACGAGAATTATTAGCCTCAATTTTCTCAATTCCTTTAGGCAGCCCGTTGACCTTCCGAGCTTTAAGTAATAAATGCTTAGAAAAATTAATGATATGTAAGTACCTGCACGTGCAATGAGTATTATTACAAAAGTTTTAAGTAATAAACCGATTGTTTGATACTGCATTCTGTAATAAACTTTTTCTTCGGTGTGCTCTTATAATTTATTCGTTCCTGCTTTTGATTTCCGATTTTCAAAATATTTTACAGAGATGATGCAGCATCTGTTAGAAAACATCACATATTTATGTAGAAATTAAATAATTTCATTTTATAAGTTTGTCTGCTCGATATTCAGGGAAAGCATAAAGTTTTTCAATGATTAATTACATGTTTTTTTAGTTTTTAACTTTCTCAACTTTAGTTTTGCGTAACTTTTTTAATTTAAAAAAGTATGATGGTCAAAAGATTTTTTTCTCAAATTAAATTTCCTTTTCAGAATCTATAAATAAAATTATTGCATAATTCAAGTAAAGGAATTTAATTCAATTTTTTTTTTAGTAAAAATTCTAATTAGTTATAAATTAATAGTCAAGCGTTTCGGCAAACTATATAATTTATAACTAATTAGAATTCTTATTAATAAAAATTGAATAAAATTCCCTTATTTAGGAGTGAAATAAAATTGTCAAAAGACTACAAGGAAAATAAAAAGAACTCGAACAAGCCGATTCATTAATTTTATTATATTTTATCGCGAAAATCAATAAAAGTGTCCGTTAACCGCGTGACGTGGCAGCGTCACGAGGCGCCGGAACGTCGTTTTCGCGTGGAGCCGAAGCGGCGAAAAGAATTTTAAGTGGACGGCCAATTTGGAAATATTTTCGCTTCGCGGCCGTTTATTTTATCGGCGGGCCAACGCGCAATGATAGTCACTACCCTACGCACTCACCACTTCACTCTTCGGCGGAGGTTTTAATCACTCGTTTTAACCTTGGCTCCCTGCTCGGCTCGCTTACCGTCCGTCTCGCCAAAAAGTCAATTCAATTATTTCCTTCTATATTGGGCTGTTCCATCTCATAAAAATGTCAATTATAGTTCGTGCAATCGTCGACGCGAAAGGAGCTGAGCCGCACGGCATTTTCTACATCTCAATTCTTTTGTTGACAATCAAATTGCAATTAAAATGTTCCCATATCTCCGTCAAGAACACGCGATTGAGCAATTATGCTCTCGGAATTATGTCGAGTGCAAATGAAACTTGTAGCTTGAAATGAGACTTATTGAATCTATATAGTATAGAACATCGCGCGTGCTGAGTTCTTGTGAAATATGGTATATGAAATTTACATGTACATTGAAGAAAGAAGTTAGAGATTGTTGAAATACAAATGTAAGTTTCCTTATTTTACAACAGATACTTGCTGCGTTTCGAGCGTTTCCCTAAGGAATCGTTACTCATACTGGCAAAGTTAGTGCGCAGATGATAAACTTTGAAGTTTCTAATTAATATTTTTAATATGCAAAAGGTTTATGTACTCAAATGGGTATATCTTTTGATTTTAAACGAATTTCGTTAATTTAAACTTTTATAGTTTTTGATAATAAGTAAATAATGTTTTAAACATTATGCTTATCATTAAGAAATCTTTGTGTTGATTTGTGTTGCTCCATTTTGTGATCCCGAAATTTTCAAGTTTTTGAAATGCCAATCAGAATTTAACGGTTCTTTTAATACCAACATCAATCAAAATCTTGATAAATGCACTTCAGGGAAAATTCAGCTCTTCGATCTATTATTATAGAATGTATAGATAACAAAAGCTATATTACCTTCTTCATCGGCATCGAGAAATGTTATCTCGAGGTAAAATTTACATTACATTCTTATTGTTTACCTCTAAAAATAGCAGGCTTGCGAGCGGAACAATACATTGTTACGTTATTGTAGTTCAAATTCGCAAAAGTTGCAGAACGAAAATACGGTTCTAATTTAGCTTGGGCTCGTGAACAACGGGGCGCGCGCTGCATTTGGATTTACATTATAAATTGTTTTAGAGTTACAAAATTGTTGGGCCGGAATAAATCTTTCGAATGTGTGGTAGTAGCCGAGTATAAGAGTTGTTCGCGCTTGTTCCGGCCGTAAGTCGCGAGCATGTCTTCTAAACTGCTGTAAGCTTCTCCTCGAAGATAAAACTTAATTACGCATAAGTTACGCGTATTTCATGCAAAGTTAATAATGGCCGTAATTTAAGTCTGCTAATAGAATTACGCCTCTGCCAAATTGCGTTTTGTTGATAATTTCGTATTTTGCAGTATTATATTAATTTTTGTGCTTCGTTTTTTTATTGCAGTCAATTGGGCGGTTTGTTTTGTGCATTAATTTACGAAGGTTAAAAAAACGAACCAATAATTCAACAATATTAGTATCACATTTTTTCTATCAAGTTTGAAATTAACATAAAAAAAAAATTATATTTTATAATTATGCTCAGCAGCGCCATGAAAAACTGTTTAAAAAACTTGGAAAAGATGCGCAAACGTAAGGACAACGAGTTTTAATCGATATGCAGCCCTCGTGCATTGCCGGCTGGATGACTTGTGCGTCATCTCGGCCGTGTTGCCTTGGCAACTTATTTGAGTTTGTTTGAAAATGGAACTCGATCCGCACTACACGTTTGTCCCGCTCGCTCCGAGGCATTATATGGGAATCGAGCATAAAGACACTCAGCAATACTTCAGAAAATGGTATATAATTCTTCCCTCTCGCGATTACTTCTTTTTAATTCAATATGAAAGCTCAAGCGACCCTTGGTTGTTGCAGGGGCATGTTGGGGAACATCAGCATACAAGATTTCTGCTTCAACGAGCCGTTCCAGCCGTACAACAAGTACCACATAGCCGAGGTAACTCTGACCAATAAATAAACCCCCGCAGTGCCCTGACGTTTCGCTGTTTTCAGTCGTTCTTCAAAGATTCGACGGTCGCCAATAATTTGCTGGTCAAATCGGGAGATAATTGGGTCGTAAAAGGTACGTAAGAAGCCGTTGCCATCGTAACTTAGGTTTATACGTATATTTCGAAAATGCAGGCATCAAAGCCGCCTCCGTGGAAGTTACCCCGGTTCCGTGCACAGTGCTGAACACGTCGTTCTTCGACAAACTCAAAGACGAAGAGAACAAAATCGTCCGAAGCTCGGGGACTATCAACAAGCGATTCGACACGCCGATCGACGGTTTCATGGTTTCCGACAATCTCAGAGGAGTGAGTATATATATATATATATACGGAGCTTCATCCGACGAGAACGAATTGTTTAACAAAAATAGAAAATTCGATTTAGATGCTGATAGACGAGGAGTGCGACGAGTACAATTTATTCAGTCCCGAGGAGAGGGAGGAGTTCATCTTTCGAATATTCGAGCTGCTCGTCCTCGGCGGGGCTCTCTGTCAATACGAGGACGTACTGGAGCCTTACCTGGAAATCACTAAAAAGATCTACAAGGAGCTCGTAAGGTAAGCTGCGCTTAAAAAGAAAAAGGAAACGTACAACTCCGAGCGCTGCCGGTTGATTAATCAACTGGAATGACTGCAGGGTTCGCAAGCAGGAGGTGGGCGACAACTTGTCGATAGGTACGACGGTCGTGGAAGTCGTAGCGAAGGACTCTCAAGACGACGCATATTTTCCGGACAATCCGGCTCATCGGCAGAACGTCGGATTTCTGTTAATAGACGGCGCGGGTCGGCAGATAACGACGCTTTTACATCAGTACGGGAGTTTTCATTGGTAAACGACGCAGGCTAAAGAGAGTTCGAATTTACGGCGAAAAATTCCAAGCGCTTAAATTCGTTTGGGGTGCACTCTTGTTTTGTGGGTGTGTGTTTCACTTTGATTTCAAGTAAATGGAATTTCTATGAAATTTTCGCTTGTAATCTTTTTAATTTGAACAAATGACACGTGGATTCTGTTTTGAAAATAAGGCTAATAATAATCTTTTATAAAGTGAAGTAACTATAGTATTAAATAACTTATAGTCAGAATAATTTATTTACTGTGCAAATACATTATGAAATAAAGATTTTTTTCTACAACTTTAAAACAATCTATAATAATAATTTGATAATTAAGACAACTTTTGGGAAGCTTAAATGAAAACGCTTAAAAAATAAGAATCATGTTTTTTACGAAAGCATAAAAGGTTCATAAGCAGGTTTTTATCTTGTTGCAGTACGTTTAGTTTTCGGTTTCACTGCTCTCAACATCAGTTAGTTCTCGTATTAATCATTCTACTAATTTGGCTTTTCGAACAACTCGCTCGTCGAGGCGCGAAATCAACATCGGCTTTTACTCTGTCGAAATTGATTAAAGGACTCGAGCGAACGAACATTTAGAAGGAAAATGAGCGAAAATTGAAATTAAAAAAAAAAGAAAAAAAAAACAATACAACCAGGGCCAGGCCATTATTACATTGAAAAAGAAGTGACTCAAGCGGAGGCATTGTAGGCTTCCGCAATAATTAAAAGGACAAACGAAATTTTCGACGGCGGGGGGAGGTTTTTCTTTACAGGTCGTTTCCGCGAGTCGCGCGCCTATTTCTTTTCTTTTTGCTTAGAAAGAAATCTCATTAAAAAGTGCAAGAGCGTACATACAGGCGCTCGGGCGATTATGGCCCAGGCGCCGAAATTGCGAATGTCGCACTATCGACATTATAATACCCAGGTGCACACGCCGCGCGTACAAATCCTCGCGGCTCTCATTTACGCGCGCTCCCCTTTTGTTCCACTTTCCTCGCGGGCAAGGACCGCTCTTACCTTTTATTCTCCTGCTCAATTTTCCTTTCTTCTTTTCCGCGGCCTTTCGCGCTCGCGTAATTATTTTAGCCCTTTTGTTTTACGATTTCGGCATTGATCTTTTTATTTTTTACTTACAAGCTCTCTCTTTCTTTCTCTCTCTCTCTCTCGAATTCGGATTTCAGTCGATGCTCTGTACTAAAAATTCCTCCCCGGTTACCTCGAGTTTTACCCCTCGGCTTTTTCTTCCGTCGGCTATACTTCTTTTTTGCTCTCCGCTGGAATTCCTCACCGCGACTCGCTATTAAATCTTTCACGTTCGGCTCCTTTCTTCCGCGTCTTATCCAAAATCACTCCCTCTCGCCTTTCACCCCCCCAACCCCCTTCCCTCCCTTATCTCCCGCGCGTATCTGCATATGAAACCCGATTCGCCGCGTGCAGCCGGCATTGGCTTTCGAGATTTGGCTTTGCCTCGGATTCGCGGCTCGGGGCTGAAAATTACGTGAAGTAGATTAAAGTTAAATATACATAGAAACGAGCGTCTTCTTTGGCTTTCCAGTTTTCTAAGTTCTCGCTGTTTGTCCTGCACACGCGCGCAATCTTCCGCTTTCGCGGAGTTTTCGAAAGAGTCTGGCATCGCGCCTAATGTCATAACACAGTGCCGCTAGTATTCCTTCTTGCGAGGCGCGCGAGAGAGCAGAATTACCGAGAGACGTCTCCGAGCACGTATACTTTTCTCTTTTTCTGTCGCAAGTATAACGTCGCCGTAATTATAATTTTTTGTTATAATGTGATAGGACACTCTACAATGTCGGTTTTAAAGATTGTGCGAAGAAGGGCACAGAAAAGACAGTGCTGCGGGAGAAGCTTAAGGGATCTAGTATTTTTATGTTTTGTATATCTATTTGAATTTTATTATATTTATAGCCTCTATAAAACATTGTCAATTTAAAGATCGAATTATATATTTTATTTTAGAATATTGATTAATTCCCTTCTATTTAATATGAAAATATTATTTGATAATTTAAATTTATGCACACATTTTCATTTTACTAAAGGGCGACTGGATTGTGTTGCAGTGTTATTAAAATTTCATATTGCAATAATATTTGCATTCAAATCCGGATGAATATTATATCTGCAGAATTAGAAATGTCTTTCTTCGATCTGAGTATTTTATTGGGAGCTAAAATCCATTTTTTGCAAGCTGATCAGATTTTTTTATTTCAATATAATGAAAATAAAATAAAGCAAGTTTATTTTTATCTATAGATAGTATCTGTATATATAAGTTTGAACAGAAATTTTAATTTCATCTTGCATATAATTACATAAATAACAAAAATCTAGTCTCAAAAGGAAAACATCACCTCGCGAACTCCTTCATATTTTATTTGCATCGCCTGCTTTTTAGTGGAACGTCGAATTTTAAACGTAGTCTCGTTAAACTAACCAACTTCGCGGTGCGTGGAATCGTAGAAAATGCTGACTATCCAAGAGTTCCCCTCTTCAGAATGAAAGAAAAGCATGGCATGTATGATTCTTCCGCACGTTTTTACCTCCAACTTCTTCAGTTTTTTTCCTCCAACAATCTTATTCTGCAATTTTATTTCGACAGTTTTGAACGATTGCGATTGATGAATCCAATTAATAGATTATTAAGAAAAAATGTAAAAGTATGACTTACTAACTAGCCTTGAACAGTTTAATCAGTAATTGATATTTCCTACTTTTTTATCTCTGGAATAATGCAGCAGTATTGATTAATTAAATTAGTGTCGCTGACTCATTTACGACTTTCTTAATATGCAGCAAACTTTATTCGTACGTAATTGAAAATTAGGATATTGGAATTTAGCTTTTAATTTTTTATTCGAAGAAAATTAAAGTTATAAGAAAATTAAGAAGAAAATTAAATTATGCATTTAAAATGTACATTTAATTAATAAGATATGTTATTATTAATGGAGTTGACCTAATAAATTTAATTATTGAAATGAAAAATTTTTATAATTTCAAATGTATATTAAACTAATATAATTTAAAGTGTATGCATATTACAAACATCATTTGATTTACCAAATTAAACTTATTGAATAAATTAAATCCGATACTATTTGTAATTTAAATATTAACTTGATTAGTTTAAATCACAGAAATATAAAAAACGCGAAACATTTAAAAAACTACAAAAAACGCGTCATATTTTTCCGTCCCCATCCGGGAGAACAAAAACGAATCCATTGATATTCAAAATTTGCCATGCTTTTATACAAATTTTACTCTCCGCAGCGACAACAAAAGCCCGCAACAAAACGCGACAGAACGAAATTCGAATTCGTCGCCGAGACAATAAAGAAGTTCGAGCTCCGCGCGCATAATGCAGCTGACAAATTTGCGAGCCTCCTTAATGAAGACACTCCGAATTCCGGTGGGTTAGACAAGGAGGCGTGCGTTTTTGTCCTCTTCGGCGATGCGCGCAGTCAGTGATTTTCCCCGGCGCCTCCTCCGCTCTCTGTCTCTCTCTCTCTCTCTCCCTTACCCTGATTTTACGAGGGGGTAAAAACGCCGTGGCCGCCGCGTCCCCGACCTTAAATTACGCCTTCGTTAACTTTAACGAGGGCTTTTAAGGTAAGCGAATATCTTTTATAACAACGCTGCGGTGCGATAATAAACGTAAGGGAGGAAAATTGTTTTACGCAATTACGGATCGAGCCGAACGCCTTGCTGCTATTGGCCGTTATTCGATGCATTTTTCAATGCTTCTTCAACAGGTTTTACTTCGTTTTTAAGTCGCTGTCTCATTTCTGTAAATATTAACTATTTAACTTTATATTGACACATTACTGCTTACAAATACTAGAAAAACAAAATGCTACTTAGGACCCTGTAAGGATACACTTGCCTTTTTCATTGCGTCTTCGATTGTCACTTGAAAGCTCATCGAAAAAAGCTTAAAAACCAGTCTAATTCATTCGTGAATGAACGGAAATCCCAACGATACAAAGAACAACCGGGGGGAAAAAAAGCTAAAGCTCCGCTTTTTCCGCCCTTAAGGACGCCGGGGCAGACAGGCGAGAGTCGTGCTTGCTTTCTTTTTTCTTCATTCAATAAACTACAGGCTCCCGTCCCGTTCCTCCCTCCCTTTTTCATTATCTCGGCTAAGCTCCGCGCGGAAAGTTCTCGCAGAGCGGCGGCGGCGGCGGGATAGTTCCATCGACTTGGCCGCGTTTTTCTAAACGGCCGGTCGCGCACGTGCGCTTTATTGGACTTAACTTTTTCTTTCGTCCTCTGATTCTGCACCGTGGCTGGGCTGCTGCCTCTCCAGCGGAAGCTCTCTCTCTCTCTCTCTCTCTCTCTCTCTCTCTCCCGGATGCGCGATTCAATTTTAAGCGACCGACAGATGTTGCTTCGCCAAATTCACCAAAGCCGTTCGCTCATTCTGCATGTGACGGCTGCGCGGGCTTGTGTTTTGAGGGGAGGACTGGGTTTAAGAATTTTTCGGCGAGCGAAGAGGTGCCAAGTAATTTTTACGATGACTGACGGATATGGATGCTTTACCGCAATTCTGCTTATAAGAGAATAAATTATTAGCAAGTCATAAAGTGCTATCTAATACTGATTCCGCTTAAATTTCCGCCTTCGAAATGAGAATAAACGCCAGACTAACATCCGGCGCAGTCGCCAATCGACATTAGCTTTCACGCTTGATTGTCTCATCAAGACTGGCCACTAAGGGCGAGTCTTCTGAAACGAGCGGTCACTGCTCTGGAACTGAAGCAAAAGCACGCGCTCGCTCGCTCGGAGCAAAGAAAAAAAACTATGTAGCTTTCTGGCTTTTTGGCGACTAATCCCTTAAGCAGCGATTCCTTAACGACTTCGTCTTTTTATCTCTGGAATTATTCGTCTATCGACCTGCGGCCCGGAGCTCTCACTTTTTTTCGTTCGTTGTCGTTTTGTTTTTTTATAAGGTTTTTCGCCCGGGAAAACAACGCGTATAATTGGGCGCCATTTTTTTTTTTTCACGGGGGTTTCAGAGCGCGACGGGCTTCTGGGAGTCTGGGTCGAAATTTCTTGTCATTTTAAACAGATATTAAAAAAGATCAATGAGAAATGAATTGGTTGAAAACTATGTTTTTTAACTGAATAATATTACTTAAAAAGTATAATTTTAATTTACTCATACAATCTATTATATATAAAGTAAAAATTTATTTATTTATTTTGCCATTTTAAATAGATTTTAATACTTTCATGAGAAGAATGTTAAAAAAGATTGGTTTTTTTTTAAATTTTTTAAATTTACCAACAAAAAATTATTAGAAACCCAAACAATTTTTTATTTTATAAAAAGTAGAAAAATTCAAAAGAAAGGTTAATTTTTTTTACTTCAAAAAATATTAATGTGTTAATTTGAAAAGAGAAAGAATATATATTAACAACTATATACTATAGAAAAATGAAAAAAAGTCGAATGACGGAGAAACTTATACTTGCTGATATGTAAACCTTTATTAAAAAAAAATCATTTGTTTAATACAAGCTGGTGGGGGCCCCCAGCTGGTGCGGGTAGGCTGCAGCCTACTCCGCATAGTGCTTAAATCCGGCTCTGAGGCCATACTCTGCAAATCTTTTATTCCCAGTTTTCCGAGCAATGAGTGCAGAAGTCTCTCATCAAGAAACATTTCAGTTTCAGTGATCAATTATAGAATCGACTTTGGAGGTGAGTTATATAATTCATATAATATAAAGATTAAAATGTAATATTTAAAACTTGTTTGTTAATTATTAACTTCAGTTTCCGTACTAACAAGGAAAGTGTACGACATTTGGGTCAAAAGTTATAACTAAATAAAAATTTACAATAAAATTAAGCTAAAATTAAAAGTTAGTGGTGGCAACTTAAGATAAAAAAATCACAATACTTGAAAATAAATAAAACAACAAACTAATGAGAAAATAACACTAAATTATCGTCTAATTGTTTAGTAAATTTTTTTTTTTTCGGGAAAAAATTTATTTTTAATAGCAGATATTTTTTTGTTTATAAAAAAAAATCTTAAAATATCAATTATTAATCAATGGTTAATTAAAAATATAGGTTTGAATTTAAAATTTTAACATAAATAATAAAATCTCAATTTTTGGCCACAAGATATGCAAAAAACACAGATGCGTATACTTTACTAATGCGGCAGGTATATATATTTAAATAATTTTTTTCTAGAAATTAACTTAAATAATAGAACGAAATAATTAAAAGTCCTCTTCAATTTTATTAAAATCATCCTACATTTAAAAGTCAATATTACTCAGAAGTTCAGTAAAATTATAAAATAGCTGTCTGCTGTGTTATTGACCTGTTTTGTTATTATTCTACAGTGAACGTTTAAAAATGGAAATAATAAGAACTTGTAATTTAATTTCTTATTTAATATAAAGTTTCAAAGATGCAAGTAGATTGGAAGAAAAGCCAAAAGCAAATGCATTTTCAGAAATACAGCACAATTTTCTTTGACAGCCCATCAACAAGAGCACGTTTTTATACCTATATCCATGATCTCAAACATGGAAATCGGAAGCTAGCATTCGGTGGCGCTGTCGTCGCGCTCTCGCCAGTGGTGGGCTCTCGCAATTTGCAAAACGCGTTAACAGTTAACGAGCAGCTGCGCAACGCAGTTTTCTCTTGAATCCGTCGCGCAACCGGGGCGATTGGAGCCTGCGTCGCGCCATCCTGCCTGAGTAATCAAAACCCGATTGCATGTGTGTGTCCGCTACAATCACAAACAAGCTCACGCTTCTCAAAAGTGTCCGAAAAGCTCGCGGCTGCGTTAGAGTGCACGTCGGTCGAGTACAGGGGAAATACTGTATGCACGCACGGCCGGCATCGCACCTCGTGTTCATTACGTTGCCGATGAGCGTGTAATTTGTTCAGGCTCCGCGCGGGAATTCAAATCAATCGTTCGCGCCCATTATTTTAGGTGAATAAATAGGCGTTTGTTCGTTGTGTGCCTCCTGCCGACGTAAAGGGATGTCGTTGAAGAACCTGAGGCAACACTTCCAGCTTGCGAAAATTAGCTAAAAAGAAGGAGAAAGAGAGAGAGAGGGGAGACGAATCGGAAGACAGCAACGCAGATGGCGCGCGGGCGCGTTGGCACTTCGCACAGTGCTCATTTTGGGTTCATACCGTTTGCAGAGTTTCGGCTGTTGAATGCTGCTGCTGCTATTGAATAACGCAGGAAGTGAATAGAACGCTAGCGTACAAAGCGAGCCATCTTGGTTGCTTTGCATCCAACACATCTAAGTGAGTGAGCAGTTTGGCGCGCGCACGGCAGCACAGGCACACACACATATACACAGAAACGCGCAAGCGGGACAGAGGAGAATAAAAGCGCAGGCGCGCGTCGAGGAGTGCCTGGCCTGCCTGCGTCCTCTCCTACAGGGAGCGCGAAATCACTTCTCCCGCGTAAACCATCGCGTGTCCGCTGAACGGATGAATAGAAGCGGCTTCACAGTCCAGAAATTATATCAAAGGAGACGACACGAGCTTCATGTCGACGCTGCTTGCCCTTCTCTGGTATAGTGCCTTCTTTTTTTTTTCGCTCACGCGCGCGGCTTCTTACCTTTTCTTCTCAGCTTGAGACCGTCGGCTTCGCGTTTGTGTGCAAGAGAGAGAGCAAGCGCGCCCTGTAACTCCCAAGTGTGCGATCATTTATGCGGGAGTTTTTCATTAATTTGAAAATTAGAGTTTTCGTGTAGTGGGAGGGGGCGGTTGTGTTCTGGAAAAGTTGAGGTTAAAGTCACTGCCCGACGACTAGCTCTCTGAGTATGCTTTGAAAAAGACCGCTGTCGTGTGCTCCGCATGGACTGAGAGAGAAAGAGAAATCAATTGTTTTCTCCTGTTGATTTTATTGCGCGAGAAAGTATGCCAACGCTCCAGTTGTTTGATACTACGTTTTATTATGTGTCTAGGAGCCCGATCTAGGTTCAGTGGTGCCTCAGCTAGTGAGAAGCAAGAGAGCGATGCAACATTTAGGACTCTATCTGTTGAAGAAAATTAGTTATTTCTGGTTGTTTTAGGTAGTGTTCTTAGTTCGAAAGGAATTCATTTGTTTTGTTGGGTAGTTCTAATTTTTTTTTTTTTTTTTTTTCCAGAACTTAAAAAGTGTCACCCATAGGCAAGTGCTTTCAAAATGGAAGGAGGAGATGGTTCTACAACCATCAATATTAATCCATCTACTATAAAAGGTATATCGAACAACTTTTTCATTTAATAAATTCTTTTATTTGTAGTCAATTTATTGATACAATTAAAATTATTATTTATAGCTGCTCAAGAAGAAATGGGACGATTAGATGTCTTGGTCTGTGGGCAGTGTCATTCTGTCTTTCATTTCATAGATGAATTTCAAGAACATCACTCAAAAGAGGGAGCATGCTCAAAAACTTCTCATTTTCGAGAAAATAATAATGTAAGTTTATTCATTAGATGCTTTATAATTTAATTATAAAAATTAATAATTTCAATCTAGAAAAACAATGAAAATGATGATCATTTGCAGAATGAACAGAAAGCCCAAGTATGGGCATTTCTGCTTTGGAAAGACACACAAATCCAACAAGATAGTCCAGATAAGGATACAGTGAATTCCTGGAAACTTTACCAGAAATGGTGTAAAATGGATACGCATATAAGAGATTGTTGGATAATGGCTGGTAAAACCATACAAACTTTTACAAAAATAAGTAATGCAAAAATGCAAGATGTACCACGTCAACAAGGAGGTATTACGGAAGGTAAGTGTTTAAAATATTCTTTAAAAGTAATAAAGTTAAATAATCACAAAAATTTAACAACTTTAACATGTAAAATAAAAATGCAATGTTTAATTTTTAGGAGGGAAAACAGTTGTTGTTCGTAAAGTTATAAGAAATGGACAGCCTGAAAGTCCAGAGAAAAAAGAATTTAAGTCTGACATTAAGATAAAGACTGAACCCATAGAAAGCAAAGGAAAACTAAAACTAAAACCATCAATTAAACCAAAGGTATAAGCTTTTAATCAATATAATTATAATTAAATAGGAATCAGAATCTTAAATTTTAATTACGACTTTTTAGGGCAAAGCAAGTGAAAGTGGTGAAACTAATGCTGAAAGCAGTGACGAAGAATATAATGTAGAAAAAATTTTGGCAAAACGTTTTAATCCAAAAAAGAAAGTGTACGAATACCTTTTAAAATGGGAGAATTATGCACAGTTAGTTCTTTTTTTATATTTCTAAAATTTTCAAATACAAACTTTATTCAATTTTTAATACATAAAATATTTTTAGTGAATACAATACCTGGGAAGAGGTAAGTCAAGTAAGTTTGACTTGCAAACAGTTTATGGATGAATTTGAAAAGAATTTGGCTAAACAAAAAGAAGCAAAAGCACAACAAGTTGCTAAGCTAAGTTGCGATGCTAAGTCTATGAATCGTGCAAATCAAGTTGGAACAAACCAGAAGATTGTAAAAATAGACACTGTTAGTAAACCAGGACCTAGTTCTGCTTCTCAAGCAGGGTAAATATAATTTTAATCAATAATAATTAATATCATTTTTGCAAAATGTCCTTTATTCACATAAATGTAATGTTTCTAGGCGACCTATGCGTTCTAGCAAATCCAAGGCAATGGACCAAGTGAAACAATGGTGTGGCTCTATGAAAGAAGAAGATAATGATCGTAAGTATAACCACTTACAAAGTTTTTAATTATATAAATCAGTTTCTTACTTTTAAATTAATGTTTAATAGCAGATTTGTATTTTATTTTTCTATTGTTAGTATCTTCACTAAAACAACATTCTTTTTTAATAGTGCTTGGTAAGAGGAAAATCACTTTCTCAGATAGTGACTCGGACGAGGATGGTATCGTTGGTATCGGATCGATGAAGCGCAGTAAAGTAGATACAAGTGGCGATGACGATTGGACTGCAGATTCCGAAGAAGACAAGATGATAATTGGCCGGAGTGATGTTATTAGACGTGCATTCAGTAGAGCAAATGCTCAGCCTAATGGCTCAAACCGTTCTAGTGGACCAATGACTGGTACAGATCTCACAAATAGTATGCTCGCCAGTAATAAGAGTTTAGTAAAAATAGAATCAAAATCAACAAATACTCAATCCAATGTATACATTGTTCATCGAAAAGACGGAATTATAAAACTCGACTCTTCGCCAACGAACAAGATATCTGTAAAGGGTCAAAACCAATCATCCACAGGTAGTGGTGTTCTCATGATGCAAAATCGTGAAGGCGGTAATATTGTTAGAAAACAAATAGGATCCAGCGCTTCTCATGTTAATTCCATAACTCCTGTGGAAGTTATCTCAAAGGCTGATGGTACGCAAGTTGTCACGCAAATGAAAGTCGTACCGAAAACAACGTCATTAAAGACTGGTATAGCAGCTCCAAAGAACGAACCCATAAAAATTCAACCCAAGCCCGAGCCTAATCAATTGCAACAAATTCACCTTGTTACAGCTGTTCCAAGTCCTTTGGCCAGTATACAGCCTCAGAGAATGACCACCGCCGTTAGACCGACAGGGCAGCGAAACACCGAAGGTCGTCCTCTGTTGCCCAGACCCACCGGTATGACGCGTACACCGACGACGACAGGACTTGTGAGCGTCGTAGGATCGACCAGAACACCAGTTAGAGCACCTCCTCCGAGACAACTCACCCCACAAGAAGCCCAGCAACGAAAGCGTACAACACCATCGTCGACTATTGTTCAAGTGTCGTCGCCGAACGTTTTGACAACAGTTAGGCCCAAAATCACCGTTATGAATCAACAGGGTAAGGTGATACAGAAGACTGTAGTGAGTCCAGCTCAAGTAGCAAAGGCTTCACCAAAGGTAACGTCAACGCCTGTTGTAAACAAGAATCCATCACTCATCACACCCCAACAAAAGATGATGATGGCCCGTCGTAAAGTGGCGCAACAGGCGGGCATTGTATCAAAACCTGGAGTGAGAGCGGGAACGAAAAGTCGAGGTAAGCCTATTGACACAATAGGCAACAAAATAAAACAGAGTAAATTAGCGGAGACGGACGGTCTCCACATGGAATTTCATGAGATCAACTCCGAAGAAAGCAGTAGCGAAGAGGAAGCTGCTTTTCCTAGCGAACCGGCTCAGCCAAGTGAGCCAGAGAGTCCACCGAGGCAATTCACACTGTGTCCGTTAACAGGACGCATCATTGGCCCCGATGGCGAGCCCATCGAAAACCCTGGGCCTGAACCAACACCAACAGAGATAACGGCAGAGCCCACACCTATGGCCATCGTGCAAGCAAATACCATTAACGCCGATGGCACAATCACTGCAACACCAACCTCAGAGACGACCGAGTTGGTGTTGCCCAATTTGGACACGTTGACGGACGGTACCACTGGTATAGTCCGTGTCGAAATGAGTCCAGGTGGAACAACTGGCACAATAGTTCAAACCAGTGATGTCTCGGTGACATTACCTAGCGTCGTCGTACCTGGGCCCGATCTGCCTTGTCTCGATGACCCCTCAATTGAAGTACAAACTACCAGCACAGTAGTAAACCCCCCACAGGTAGAACCAGTTGCTACAACGTCGACTGCTCTGCCGACAGTATCTACTGCAGCTACGACAGAAACTACGACAGAAACCGAAACTGCGGCCCAGCCTAAGGCTAAGGAAGAAGCTGCAACTACAGGCGAAGCAATGGCCGTTGATTCGACGGGCGGGAACGTCAAACTCGAAGAGAGCGGAGGCCTCGTAACTATAACCGGCGACGATGGCGTTGTTTACCAAGTCACTGGTCAGGCGGAGGATGGGCAGACTTTGTTGGTAACGCGAGGTGCTGATGGCGAACAGCAGTGCGTTTACGTGACCACCACTGAGCAGCAGGGCGAAGAGGGTTCAGTTCTGACCCTCGACCATGCTGTTGCTGAAGCAGTAGCGCAGCTCATGCCTGATCAAGTGCCGCAATTCTACGTAAAAGAAGCCACTGAGGCGGTAGGAGCTGAGGCAACTTCAATGGAAAACCAGCAAATGGTTATGTCCATAATGGATAATTCTAACGCTATTGTAGCTACTGGCCAAGAAGACAGCGAGAATCAAGCTCAAGTTGTGGCGCAAGTCATACAAGCGGATGAGCCGACACCAGGTAATAATAATTATTAATCATAACAAAAAACTATACTTTATGAAAGTTTCTTATGTATTTTATAAAAAGGCATTTTTATCATTATTATGCTTTCTTAATTACTTTTCTTTTTACAAATAGCATATATTTTATGTAATAAATAATACTGTTTTGCGTTTGCAGGTGGTACCAGAAGAGTCGTCTTGTTGTTACCTGACGGAAACTTAATGATGACTGAAGTTGATGAAGAGCAGTACGCTGCACTAGATCTCGATAAATGAGGCGATTAAAAAATAAATCGCAATCTGGCGAGTGTATTCTATGTAAATAAAGACTTTTAATGCGAAATATAAAGTAAAATAATACTTATTAGCCAATAAATAAAAATATATTAATAAATAAACATTTACGAATGGCTTTCAAGTATAATGTAAAAAGTGATGAAATATGACTTCAAGAAAAATAATCTACATTCTAGATAAAAGTGAATGTTTTAGTAATTGATGTTTCAGTGTGCAATGTTTCACTGAAAATTTTATTTTAAAAAATGATTTGTAATTTAAAAAATGGACAGTGTATTCTATTAAAAAAGTAACTATGTAACTACAATAATATACAA
Organism: Ormyrus nitidulus; assembly: GCA_900474335.1. Taxonomy (NCBI): domain Eukaryota; kingdom Metazoa; phylum Arthropoda; class Insecta; order Hymenoptera; family Ormyridae; genus Ormyrus; species Ormyrus nitidulus. The sequence goes on along the minus strand of UCOL01000011.1, from coordinate 2,711 downwards.
TAATATACTTTAAGTTGTCGTGAGAGCATTGTACTTCTAGAGGAAAAAGGTACAATCTAGGATTTTATATTTTCAAAATAAAAAGAAATGAAATAGTAACATTTTCTGAAATATTAATAATTATTTTTGTGTTTTTTATAAACAAAAATTAATGTAAAAATTAAACTTTGAATCCAGTTGGACGTCCTAAAAAAGCTGCAGCTTACTGCATTGTTTTGTAAAAAGTTATTTGCTTGAATTAATGTAAGAAAGTAAAAATTAATTTTTAATTTAGGTTTTGTGTTATATTTTAAGGTTATAAGACAAATTTTACAAGAGCTGGTACAAGAGCTTCTAATGTTATACATATATACACATAAGTATGTATAGTAGGAAATAGTAGGAAATAAAATTTCAACAGATTTGTATAAGTCGACTGGACAGTTGAACTGCATTTGACATAAAATACTTTAAATTATTCTATTAATTGCTAATTATAAAAATCTATTCTTTTCAACTTGTTATACTAAAATTATATATGCATATATATTATTTGTCTTTTTCTATGATATATATATTAAGATTAAAGTAACCGAAAGTTAAATAAGCAACTTTGTTCTAATGTAAATAAAATACTACATCTCATTTAAAGTATTTAATATAAAATTGATGTTATAGTAGAATTTAATTAAGTTTATAACTAATTAAATTATAACGATAAACTGGATTCAAGGATAAAATCAAAATATAATGATGTATATTTTTTGTAGAAAAACCGTAGTACCTTTAGGGAACACTAATATAAAATCCTGGTACACTAGAGACTATATACTTTGTAAATAATAATGTCAACTTATTTGTTTATACAAAACTTGTTCAGTAATAAACGCATGAAACTAATGATATAATTTAATGCACAATAAACAATTGATAGTGAAATAAATAATCAATTTGACACAAAAATTAAAACTTATTAGTGAGAATTCAATTATAAAAAAAAGTGGATCAAATGGCGTTCACTCCCATCGAAATTTCAAATTGGGACGTAAATATTTAAATGGAAGCAATTTTACTCGTAAAATCTTTCAACTCGATAAAAACAGCGATGGAAAATTGTCTAACCTGCAAACCAATTCTTTAGTGCGATTGGCATTATTGGATTTTTATAATGTGATTTTGACAGATAACAATTATTATATTAAAAGTGGTGGTAGATTTGTAGTAGTGTGTTCTAATTACGACAATTGTACGCCTAGGACATGAAACATTACAAAGATGTTGTTAAAAATATAATGCAAGTACAAAATACAGTTGCTAGCGTTCAACGACAAACTAAAACAGTAGCTTTAGATGAAAATGCCGCGATTCCTTTGCAGTACATAAGCACTCCTTACTTCAACCAAATTTGTTTACTTCAACAAGTAAATAAAAATAATTAGTCTAAAATTTTTTGTGAATTTAGAATCAATTTTTTGAAGAGCTTTGAATATTTTAGATTCTAATTCCATGGAAGATTTACAAAAATCTCACAGCTGTTGTACTCAATCTAAAACTCTTACAAAACTATCGAAAATTTCAATGCAAACTTGTTCTATTAACAAGTAAAATTCCATCGTATTGCCTTTGCACATTTGTAAAAGAATTTTTGTATAATAACATATATATTATTACTGCGACTAAAAAGAATAAATTAATTTGAAAAATTTTTTCAATAATTAAAAAATTTTATTAATTTTTTTTATACATACTACTATATTTTTTTAGTTATAGTAGACTAATATAATTTCAAACAATATGGACTATTAATAAAGTTTTTACACACATTTATTTTAGTAATCCATTGAAGTCTTCGTCAAAATATAAACATATAAAATACAAAAAACCCATATTAAAAACTATTTTAATAGCAAACCCATAGCTTGTTGAATTTCGTAATTATGAATCGACTCAAACTCAGAAAGTGAACATTAAAAATAAAAAAAAAAAAATTTTAATCGCATATTTCACGTACAACGTGAAATATGTACGTACGTGCTCCAGTTGGATCGGCTTGCAGACGATGTCTCTTCGTCCTAACGGTGTTTCTGGGCACCTAGACATCGTCTATAGAAATTTTTTTCAATTTCGTGCTCATCGACCGTGTATTGCGTAGGTGGGTGTATAGACATCACGTCGTTCCGAGGGATTCTATGCACACCTAAACATTGTCTATAGAAAGATTTTCTTAAACTTTTGCACAAATTTTTGCAGTTCTTTTTCTATTGTCCCGTGTGAAAATATTATATGAAATCTCATATGAATCTCATATAAATCTCATATAGATCTTATAACGATTTTCAGTCATGATCTCATTGAGATCTCATCTGCAATTGTTTGTTAAAAAAAATTAATAATTTTAAATATTTATATATTTTTTATTAAAAATTACAATAAATTCTATTAATTTAATTTTAATAATGTATTGTTATTGAAATCTTAATAAAAATTATTGTTTATGAGAATCATATTATATCTCAATGAGATCATGTCTGAAAATCGTTATAAGATCTATGAGATCTCATATAATATTTTCACGCGGGGTCCGTAACTATTACATGAACTTTTTCGTACAAACTGGACTTTTATTTTAGTAATATAATTTATTAAGTATTTAAAAAGAAAAGTTCAAATAGTCAAATTAAAATATTAAATTTTTATCAAATTTTTATTATAACTTTTAGTTGTTCCTCGAT